>BQNB010055819.1:0-38942 GCA_026074375.1 Tanacetum coccineum
TTTATACTGCTGGTTCAACTTAGTACTGCCAAGCTTTAAGAGTTTGTACTGCTAAGATTATAACTACCAGTATTAACTGGTAAGTACTGCTAGAGCAAAAGTTAGTACTGCCAGTACTAACTTAATACTGCTGAAGAAGGACTTAATACTGCTGCATGAAGATTAGGACTAATGAAGAGTTAAACGTGTTTAGTTATAAGTATGTATATATTCTGTGTATATCTTATATAATTAGAAGATATGTTGATACCTTATAGAAGTTTAGAAGATTTGTAGTTATCTTGTAAAGGACTCCTTGGTGTATAAAAGGAGGTCATAGGTTATAGTTTTATCATATCAGTCTTTTATAGTATTCATAGCTTCAAGGTTGTAAACCCTAACACTATCAAAGAGTGTTCGTATTAATATATTGGAGCTTATTGTTTTGGTTGTATTTTCTGTATGTCAAACATACTTTACTATTATTCTTCTTAGTGGTATAAACTAGATTCCGCATAGTTTATATCATGCACCTAAAGTTTCATTCTTAGTACCTTTAGATTTATTCAAGGATACTAAACCTTACATCAAGCTAAGGAGTTAAAGATCTATTCATTGGGGATCAACAATAGGAAACGGGCTCGTTTCTGAGGTGGCAAAATCTCCTCGGGAAGAAAGAAATCTCAAGGATCAAACATTGGTGATAGTGGTAACACTGGAGATGGAGGCAAAATAGTTGGTGGAGCAATAGAAGCTTGTGGTGGTGGAATATGTGATTAATTATTAGTAGCATTATATGCTTGCATGACCTTCATATACGGATCATCGTGGAAGGGTGAGATGGCTAGTGAGGCCAAAAGATACTTAGGTAAATCATTTGAAGAGTCAAAAGAAGTGTTTCCCGGTGAGGCTGAGAAATAGTCTGGTGAAGCTGAGGTATAGTCAAAAGTATTTGTAGATGAAAAAGCATCCTCAACATAAAAATCAGGTGGGACGATAATAGGGTAGATATAGTCAGGAGTGTTTGAAGACATATCTCTAAAACAACCCAGTGGAAAAATAACATAAGTTATTTATATAATAGTTATGTATCTTTACATACGATTCAGGAAATGTAGTGGCACAGAGGACTTTCTTGGATGGAAAAAGTAGTTATAGTTTAGGTTTTAACCTTGTTCTCTATTTTTTGAAGGGGTTGTTGAAGGAATGAAAAAGAAAATGTAAGGATAAAATGGTGATGAAAAGAAAAGAAGACCTCCATTTACACTTAGGCAGGAAACCGGGTCAATACATAATCTGTCGGAAACACTAAGTTGTTTTCTGACATTAAAGACTGTCATGGACCTAGTGACGCTATGCACAACCCTCCCTAGCCACTCAAGGTCTCTCAACAGACTCTTGTTTCATTTCTCACAGAGGAGATTACACGCATTTCTATCGACTTGTGGTGTCTGACATTGAAGACAGTCATGGACCCAGTGACGCTATGCACAACCCTCCCTAGCCACTCAAGGTCTCTCAACAAACTCTTGTTTCATTTCTCACGGAGATTACAAGCATTTCTATCAACTTTCTCACTCTGAGTTAGTTGATATTAAAAAGGTGGCAGTCTGCTCCAGCCTTCGATTACTAAAACCAAAGTGCACTATTAAGTCTAGAGCCAAAAGAGATCATCCATAAATCTCATTAGGACACTTCACAGTGAAGATGGAAATCCTACTTATGCCAACATCAAACAAGCTCATGGTAGGTAACTTATGCGATTCTTTACGAATCAAACTCGTGACAATTGGAAAGAAACGATGATGCGATTCTATTAGAATCAAAATTGTTCCAGGTTATGAATTGACAATTGATGATGAATTTTTGAAATGATTAACACTCTTGATGTGTCACAAAATCACTTTAGCAAGTGACACGTCGATTGATTTTCAAATTGATTTTTCTATTTCAATCGGTGAGACAAACTCACTGATTCACTCTTACTGTGCTGTCTGCTTTGAGACGTTCCGGTAATGAGAACATGCTAAGTTTGATGAATCTAATGCAAATGTGTTAGAAAGATTCTATACTTAATCTGGAAATCCTGTTAAGGAGATTCTTCTTAAATTGAATCTACCTGATCACAGGTCGATCCTCACGAATTAGAAGGTTACTCTAACCAAACACGGACAAATGACAAAGCCATATTCGTCCCCTTCTTTATTGCTAATTGTTTTAATGCAGGATACTTAAACATGGAGGTGAAGGTACCTGGTTCCAGCTGACTCACAGATTCATAGCCACATGCTCATATCCGACCGACAAACATAAAGACATCATGAAAGCTCAAGTACATGTTTCAAGACTTCCACTACTCTGATACCGTACGTCTTTCTTAAAGTGACAAAGTATTAAAGTCAAATAATTTCAAAGAAGTTTTTGTCACTCTGATACTGAACGTCTTTCTTGAAGTGAACGAGTGTTAAAGTAAAACTATTTCAAGAAAGATGCAACATTAAAGCTTTTCAAGTCAACAAATCAAGAAAGGTATGAGCATGTCGGTCCAGAAGTCACAAGTTCACAAGATGACAAAGTTTACAAGATGGCGAAACGAGATTATGCTTGGTTGATGATCTCAAGGTGCTCAAAATCACATTCAAGTCAAGATAAAGGAATAAGCTCAAACCTAAAAGTCAATGATCACTACATCAAATCACAAGTCAATGATTGAAGTTGAACGAGCTCAAGACTAAAGATAAAGCATAGTATGCTAGGTTTAAGTTTTTGTAAAATGGAGCGACCTCCCTTAGGGGGAGATTGTTAGGAACACGAAAGTGTCGGTCGCTTCCATAGATAACAGTCGTTAGCTCGTTAAGTAATTTTTGGAAACTTACATAGTTAGTTAGCAAAGGCTCATGGATTAATCCATGCAAGCCTAAGCCCATGTGCCATTTGTAAGTATAAATACACCTCTCCTACACTCTCCATGCCTAGAGAGGTGGTTGGTTGATTGTATTTTCACATTGTTATGCATTTCATGTTCTTGTCTATTCTCTCTCTCTAAAATAACTTTCCCTTCCTTCTTAACTTTTCTCTCTCTAGTTTCTTGTTGTAAAAAAAGATATCTAATATTCTACAGGGGGAAGACAGAATTCAAAATTTATGTTTTTAAATAAAATATTATTTTTATTTAACAAAACTATTTTATGTAATTTTGTAAAAATATAGTTTTGTAGAAATGTGATGGATTAAGAAAACGAATTATTTTCTTGATCACTAATTAAGTTTAATTATTTGTTTATCCATACCTTAAGTGATTTATGTGAAATGGAAGTTTACGATTAATAACATGTAAACGTTTATTTTTATCGTGAATGTTTTTATATTTTGTCATCTTCAAAATGTAGGAGTCAAAAAATATAAACGTTTTAAGCATTATTTGTATTAACATTTTATTTTTCTTAGTTTGAAAACTAACGTAATGAGCTTTTTGCTTAATTCATTTACAAAAGCCCTTGTTTCGTTTGTTATTAAGTAGCGTTTGGTATATATGTGTGTGAGCCAGGGACGGACACATGATTTTTAGGAGGTTGTTGCACAAAATAAAAATGTTGGCTAACTAAATTTACATCGTAAAAAACAAAACTAGCAATTTTTTTTGAGGGGGGGTTGCACATACAAAAAAATGGTAGTTTGAAATCTTTTTGCACTTCGTCACACTAAATCGGGTGTAGCCCGTGCCACGCCCGGCATCCAAGTGGGTTCGTCCCTGCTCTGAGCGTGAATATAGATATGGGTTAACGAGGGATCGTTTACATGGTTAAAAGTTTTATGCATATCAAAAAGATAAATATGAGCAACTCATTTTATGTTGAGAAATAAATGAATTAATATTTCAATTAAATTTATAGTTAATTTGTTTAAATTTAAATATCTCATTAACAGTTAATCGTTAAACAAAATAAGTTATACCGCTGCGACAAACATTTTTTTATTAATTTACTCATTCAGTGGTTAAAACGACGTCGTTTTACATTGATGGGCTCTTGGGTGGGTTTTGGGCTAGGTGGAGATAAAGAGGGCCGATCCATCTTTTTTTACTTTTCTCTTTTCTTATACACTCATGCCTTTAGACATACACACACATACACATAGTTGAGTCTTCTGGAATACACTCCTAGATATTCTCACCTGATCGTGCTACACTAGATCGTGGTAGAGTACGATGTGTATTTAGGGTTATTTGTGGTTTTTTTTACGCACATTTTTTGGGGGTTATGCTTCTGGTGCAGCGATCCGTTGGTATGTTGTTTTTTTGTTTGGTGTTCTTGGTGGTTCATGGTTGTTTTGCATTGTGAAACTTTCTTACGAGAAGTTAGAGTTTGTCATATGTTGGGCCTTAGATTTAGGCGTTTTATTGTTTCTTTTGTTTTGCATGCATTATTCTAGGTATTTTGAGAAGGTTGGGTTACGAACACTTAGGATTTGTTGTTTGTAACGGTAAGTTAGGGTTTGATATTGGATTGGAGTTCATTTGAGTTTTTTTTAGTTATTGAGATTGGTCATTGGTGTGCCGGTGTTCTTGGCGTGCTAGGACTGCTCTTTGGTCTTATACTTTTTACGTTGTTAGATTCTTGTATGCTCCGGATGATTTGTTACGAATGGCAGTATCTCTTGGGGTAACAACCTATGTTAAGTTGGGATTGCAGCCATGGCTGGTGTTTTGTTTTAGGGTTGTCCTGTTATTTTATCCGCTAAAGTTTTTGCGGTAACAATAGTCAACTATTTGAAATATTTTAGCATGTTAAAATTATAGGGTTTAAAGTGGATAAAAATGACGTCATTTTAGCCGCTAAATGAGTTTGGGTATTTGTTTCTTGGAATAGGTATGATCGTTTTGTATGTCTTAGTCTTTTAGTCAGTTTGGTATCTTGGCGGGGCAAGCTGTTTGGGATTAAGTTTGCAGCCATGGCCAGTATCGGTATGGGATTTTGTTGTTGTTATGGATTTGGATTTTTGCTCTTCTTAGCCATTTCTTCCTATTTACAATTTCCTGTCACGTCATCCTATGACATTAAATTGTTCCTATTAAGTGACAGTGATGCGTGCTATCGTCGTGTATAGGTAATTATATTTGTTATCAAGTTTTACTATCTATATATTGCCGACTTTACCTATTGACTAACACTAACGGGCAGTGTACCCGATCAGTTATAGGTTCGTTGGTAAGTAGGGTGTCGATCACTAAGAGTGAGCGATAATACTATCTAGGTTAGTCCTAATTTATGCTAATTAATTTTACTTAAACCTAAATTAACGCAAGGGGGTTTTTAGCCTGAGAGACTGGCACAAGTTTTGGTTTAATCTAAACTAAATGAGGAAAATAAGACAATTAACAAACACAAGCAGATAAACAAACTATAAAGAAGCGGTCAAGCACTAATGTAACGAAAACGTATTAGCTAGTTTAATTTAATAAAATGTAGGAATTGTTTAAGGGTGCAATGATTGTATTACTTCGTTGGTGTTGTATCATTCATAAGCTAGGTGGTTCTTCTCCTTAAACTCTAGGTTTGTATTGTAGTTAATCCTGGCACAGTTAACCTAAACCCTCATAAAGCATATAAAGTTGATTATAATCTATCTAGGAGACAACATTGGTGAATATTGAAACCTAGATCATCGAGGATTTACCACTTATGTCTAATCGTTATATATATGCTGGTAGTCTTTGGTCCGTACTGCTATCCAAGGAAACATAATGTTATTTGTAATCCTAAGTCACCACTTAGGGTGTGTTTGTTTTTGCAAAATATGTCTGAATCACATCTGAGTCTGACCGGTCAGACACGTTCAGACCTTGTTGTTGTTTTTTTGTAAGTTAGACATGGTAAGTTTATAAACCTCTTACTCAATCAAAGGTGTGGATTTGGTCTGACTCCCTCTTAACCATTGCAAAATATGGCGTGGGAGTTGCAAAGAAAAAAAATAAGATGAAAATTTGGAGGAGTAGATGTGTTTGTGTTGGGAAGACAAATAGTATAATCAAATGAAATAATAGTACAAGTATATTAACAGTGAAATAATAGTACAAATATATGAAAACTTAAATATTCTTAACTTTAACTTTTATTCTTTCTAAAACTACGTAAGACCTACGATGAATACAATTTTGTTACCTTAGATCATGTATGTATTCGTAGTATAACGTTTTTAGTGAATGTGTTGTAACGAGGTTTACAAACGCGCATTTTGTGGCGGGGTGTTTACGTATTGTGTCGTTTTACGGTGATTTGATACTTGTTGTGACCAACTGAATAACGACTTGCTACGTATATACGTGAAAGTTAGATAAGACAAGCTTAGTCAATCTTTGACGTAACCAAATAAAAATATGTTAAAAGCTCGTTCTAAAAAAATAATAAATAAATAGCCCAAGCCCGAGCCCGAAACCAAGCGACCCGCGAGCCCAAGCCCATACGTTTAGCCCAAGTGCCAGGCCCAAGTGCTCAGTCCTAACTTGGCCCATGTACTTGCTAAATGTATAGTGTATATAATATGATAAATACTTTTAAGAGTTTTTGTAAATACTTTTAGTTTTGTTATCATTAAATAAACTCGACCGAATAATTTATGTAGTGATTTATCATGGTGTTAAATTTAAGATAAAAATGTGTTGTTTCATGTTTACATAAAAACGTGTTGTTATGTAAACATTTATAAACAAGGAAAAAAACGTGGTAACAACCCGAGTTTCAGGTCAACGTTTATCCCGAGCTATGATAATTATTTTACTACATAATTGATTTTAGTCGTTTATGCTATATGAGGTTTGGTGAAAATTTCCATTTATTGGGAAATTACAAGCCGTGATTGAGTTTTTATTTGTTTTTAGCTTCCGAGAATGTTAGAAAAATTTATATTGTCGCTCCGAGAGCGTGATTATTTTATTTTTGTATTTTATGGCTTTTCTCTGAGTTTTTCTAAAAACCGTGTTTAAAGGTCGTGTTTTACGTGATTTAACATTTTATTAAATGTTTTAAAGTAAATTAGTGGGACGGAATACAAATATTTACGAAAGTGGTGTGACTCGAGTTTTTGGTTGGCTATAATAACGAAATAAATAACTTTGTACTAAAAATAGAAGGACTTTAAGGAAAGAGGGTTGCTATTACTATTACTATTTGATTGTGAATACTCAATCAACTCATATGTTTACAATACTATTCTATGTTCCTTTTATAGGCTTAAGGAACCCTAAACGCGTTAAGAGATAATGTTTATCTCTTCCTAGATTAACGCTAATTGATAACTATTACTAAAATTACAACAGACTTAACTGTCTGGTCAAACAGTATTAACTTTAATACTGCCAGACTTAAGTTAATGCTGGCAGACTTAACTTGCTCTACCAGACTTAACTTCTATACTAACAGTACTAACTATTCGTCTATCAGAACTAACTTTAACTAACAGACTTAACTTTAATACTAACAGTATTAAGTCTGTTTACAATATTTTCCTAACAGCGTCCGATTTTGAACCACAAGGGGGGAACCAAAATTGATTTTTGTTATAGCTTTGTGAGTATTCTAGTTACATTCTAGTGTGATTAATTTGATGTTATTGCGTGTTATATGTTATATGCTATAGGATTCAAGTGCGGAAATTATTGAAAGCGTATTTGATTAGTAATCGAAGTTTGATGGTTTTGGTATATTTAAATAGGCTAGTTAAACATGTTTTGATAGTTGGTTTAAGTCAAAAATGTTATTTTAATGGGTTTTGAGTTGACTAAGTTTGACCAGAAAGTTTGACCGCACCGTAGCGTGTCAAAAAAATTTTGAAGGTTATTTTTGATAATGAAAAGTGATAGAGTTCGCCTTTAGCTACGTTTCACTAGGTGGCTCGTCAAGTAACTCTTAATAACGAAGATTTTACGGCCGAATTAAGATTGGTAAATTTTGGTATAAAAGTCAACTACGAAGTTTGACTTTTGAAAGTCAAACTTGCGTATACTTTTGAATATGGTTTATAATGAGCAAAGGGTTCGTAATGTTAGTCAAATAATGATGAAATATGATGTTCGGATTATATTATCCTTACTTTCGGCAACTTTCTAAAAATAGAAACTTTATTGTAAACGTTGTGATATTGTTAGTGCGTCGAAGTAAAATGTTTTGCGTCGCACTTGGAGATTGTAGTATATGATGGTATATACATAATAGTTATATAAATATAGATGCAAGTATGCATTATATGAATTATTTTACTTTTAGTCACGTACCGGTATATATGTATTATATAGGTCGCGGTTGAGACGTGAAGTTAATTACGCTTGTTGATTTAATTGAATTGTAATCTTTTGCTTAAAGTGAGTTCATAGCCTCGCATTTAAATCTTTTGATTGTTTTATAAACCCGCGAGGGGGATACATGTTTGTTTTATAAATCGAACACATATGATTTATAGTATGCTGGACCCGTTATGAGAATGTTTCCGCATAAGTAGCTATTGTCGAAGTCCCTTATTTCATGAACCGTTAATCGCCTTATGAGGTGAAAGCTAATGCATTAAATAGATCTATTAGGTTTGATAACCCCGTCCGGGGTATGAATCCTTGTGAACAACCTGTCAACCGGACGTTTTGTATTTAGAGGTAGTAGGTATATGACAATAATACCTTGTTCTGGGATAAATTGGCATATGAAATGACATATGTATTGTTAACGTTCGGTGTCATGAGCTTATTGCGTAAAAGAAAAGAGATGTTATATATTGTATTCGTTGCAATGTTTTCCCGAGAACTAATTATGTGTTCAAAGATTATTACTTATTGATTATTTTAAACTCTATGAATTTCACTCAACAATTTTGTTGACGTTTTAAACATGTTTTATCCCAGGTAACCAAGGATGAGGGCAACGATGGCGTAGAGGTGTCGTGCGTGTGATGATTTGGTGAAAGACTACTTATGTGTTCCTTGTCTTTCAAAAACCATGTCTTAATATGTTTTAAAACAACATCTTTAATTTGAAACAATTGTCTTTCAAATTTTGTAATGGTTGTGGTTACGATTCCTGCGGGGACCTAAACGCATTTTTCTCTGATTAATAATGGAACACATGTTTGTAAAATGTCTCATTTGGGTCCTTTTCTATTATCTTGGTGAATTGTGCTATTTAGTAACACCTAATTGCAATTTCTGATGTGCAATCCAAATGGGGGTGTTACACACATAGCAATCATAAGCACATAAATTGTCCCAAAAATAAAACCACATTTCGCACAGTTCAGAAAAACAGTTCAAAACACATTTTAGTATAATTTTCCCCCAACAGAAAAGATTTAAAAATTGGGGATACAAGAACTCACCTCGACAGATGATGATAATCGCACAAATAATCTCCACACAACGCACAAATAATCTCTACACAACGAACCAAATAATCTCTAAACAACGAACTAAATAATCTCTACACAACGAACCAAATATCTCTACAACACACAACGGTACCCGGCCACGACCTAATCATTAATTTCACCTTATTAATATTTATTGTACAAATTGCCTTATTGTACAAGCGTTCATCTTTACTCACAACCCTTATTACCAAACCCTTTACCTCACTACAAAACCCTTTATTCGCATTTCAAAATCCTTATTCTCGTTACAAAACATTTATTCTCATTACGAACCTTTATCCTGATTTCAAAACCGTTATTCCCATTTCAAAATCCATATTCTCGTTACAAAAATGTTTTGGTATCATGGTTGTGTGGTAATTACGTAAAACAACTCGATGCACTTGGGCTAAGTGCGACATATGATGTTCCCTAAGTGTTCATAAACCCTCCTCATGATGATCAAAACATGTCAACCCTCTTTACTCGCCAAACTAAAATCCTCAACCGTCAAGTCCAAATGTGAGATGAGCACAGGAGCGGCCTAAAGTCAATCGGGAAGGGCATTAAGAATTTGTGGAAGGGAAAGAAGAAATGAGCAATTTGGAGATTACTAAAAACAATATTATTATGATTAGTACTTATTTAAACTTGTTGGTATTATTTTTGTAGTTGCTATGCTTTGGTACTTAGATTGATCGGTAATTTGGTACGTAGTTTTGGCAACATGGTTTGCCTTGGATGACCATTTCAATTTTTTCTTCCTTGAAATTATTTGCATGCTACTTGATACATTATACTCCTTGATCTTTCTATGTCTATACTTGATTACCTACTAGTATTTAGATTTGCTAGTTTATTATACTTGGAAGTTAGATAGCTTAGATAATTCTTGAGGAAATAGGAATAGCTGCAAAAGGGCACATCTAGGTTTCCCCTTTTTCTATAGTTCTGCACATGTGTTAAAAAAACAAGAAAAACGAAGGAAAAATTCATGCCCTCCTAAAGAATGGGCCCCAATAATAGAGGAATGCCCCCATATATCTGACCGGTTCCCCTATTCCGGACCGTCATTCCAGGAAGTCAACGAGATTTTTACTATTTTCTCCTTAGTTTCTGTGCAGTTGACCATCTTTCTTTTAGCCTCAACTATCTTTCTCCATTTTGCTAAACATATTTTGGAATCCTAATTTTCTATAACCATGCCTTACCAAAATAATCTACAACCTCTTGATTAAATAATGATCATACTCCTCATTCTCTTCATCATATTCCTCTTCTCCTCCTTCTTCTTCTTCTATGGCTTCTACTCAAGCTTCTTCATCCAACCCTCCAAAGAAGCTCAAACTTACCATCATTCTACCAAGAAAACTCTTTGTGGATTTAACCCAAGAGGATAATGACACTCATATACCATCTCCTATAAACGTTTTTATATGACACTGTAATGATACAGTGGGCAGATACATTTATTGGAACTAACGTTTGTATTTACAGAAACCTATGAACTCACCAACTTTATGTTGACCTTTTTAAGCATGTTTTTCTCAGGGAAATTATATGCTCGGATTTCTTGAAGTGCATTGGAGTCTATACATTCAAGCTTTTCATTGTGATGCAATTATGGGACAAATGTATATTAAAATCAAGATTTTGATTAAATCTACGAGATTGTTTTACAAACGACACATTTAGAGGTCGTTCTCTTGTATCTAGCGCTGTGTATTATGAAGTAGCACCCCATGTAGTATTCCGCTGCATTGTTGTATTTTTGGGGGTGTTACATTCTTAACTACCATGGAACTTAATGTTTATGCTGCTTCCATAATCGCAATCTCACCCTTTCTTTTATGGATGAATTACATTTCATGTTTTCTTATATTGAGTATCTTCTCACCTCTGCTTTCGCATCACCTTTTCCACCTCATTATTAAACATCATTGATGTTTACCAATAAAAATTCACCCACCTTTTTTTTAACCCATCCTCTATGAATTAAGAATCACTTAGGCTTTATGTAGCTTTTAGGATCTTAATGTAGTTATGTTTCTATTTTTAGTCTTGTAAAATTCATACATTTCAAGGATGAATTTAATTTTAAATTTATCAATGAATGGCTTTATCTTATTAGTACGATGAGTGATTTGAGTGCATACTTGTCTTGGCTACATTTTGTTAGGCATCTTTACATATATTTGTCATGATATTGCTCTAAGTTAGAAATATATCTTGCACTCGTCTTTCGAACTTGTTTTTGTAGCAAGTCACCATAGCTTGATCCCTTGGTGCCCTAGTTTGTATGGCGCGGGGGAGGACTTGTAATAGGAAGATATATTGATAATTTTATTGTTGCCGGTTTCATCGAGACGTTTACTGGGTTACCTAACGGCGTACTCCACTTACCTAATCTTGAAACTCTAGATTGATTTGCCTGACAGTTTATGACTCTCAGCTTCCAAATTCGAGTTTTAAATCACTCTCAACTACTCATTAGAGTCATGCTTGTCATGTCAACAACCTTGTAGGTTATGAGAGTACGGTTTGCACCTGAATTATTATGTTGGAGGATTTATGATCTGTTTATTAAAAGGATTGGACGCCTTTTCAGTTAAATAAAATAAAGTTTATAAACGGCCCCGACGACCATAAGTTTATCAATTGATTGATTTACATAAATTAGGAGCTTTCTTTATGCAAATAATGAATTATAAATGAGTGGGCTTAATGGTATCCGATATGACACGAGTATGAACCTAAATTCAAAAATCGCCAGAATCTGTTGAAAAGGGTCTAGAAACACAATCGTGTTCTACCACTCGGCAGAATCTCAAGGCCTCACTCGGGACTACATTATCTCATTCTTGAGTTATTACTCTTGCCGTTGCCAATCCTCGCAATCATGAACTGTCGGTGGAACTAACAGACTTGTTACACACTTGAGATAATGGAGCTGATTCATCGAACTAGCGACTAAGTACCAAAATCCGCCGTCTATCGCATAAGCTCTTCCGCGAGCTCCTCTCATTTATTGAATTTTATTCTGGGGATATTGTTTTCTCGGAGGGTCCTCACCCTCTGCATCCCATCGCCAATTGTCATAGTTATCGTCGTTATGGTTGCTGTTGTTGGGTCCTGGAGTGGTCCCAGATTGTACAAACTTTATCAACTAAGTGATGAAACCCACCTCAAACAAGATAAGCATATGTCGATATAATATTCAGTTGAATTACTCATTGCAGACAAACAGTACACCAATTTAAGTCAAGATACAAATTAAGTACTGCCAAGTAAGTTGGGTACTTACATCCATAAGCCACGTTGATGTGGATAATCAAACATTACAGATAGCAGAATCGAGACTCTGCCCGAAGACATTTATGACTTTATATAGACATAACAACGCGACTACACTTTCTCCTTTGATGTGTTCACCATTAAGAGGCTTTCTTCATAAAGCGTGTATACCAATTATAAACCTTGAAACGATGTTTCCCTAAGATACCTATTCTAATGGATTGGATATCCTGGTTAGCCTAGCCGAAATTTATGTATATTAAGAGGTGTCGAAACACCAGATATTGCTGAATAAGGTTATCAGCGTCACGTTCAACTGGTTTAGTAAATCTTAAGTCTTTTCTTAGACACACTAAGCGGATAACACAAATTTAATCTCGGGACGAGATTTCTTTAAGGGGTAGGTACTGTGACATCCGAGAATTTTCGAATTTTTAAGATAACAATTATACTTCTTTGACTTTTAGGTCTGGCTTGACTTACAAGAACAACCATCTAAATCACGTTTTCACGGCTCGGACCCTAAAGCAATTATATGTGAAACGACATTCCTGACAACTTTTCAGTTTTGCCCGAGACCTGGAAACGAGCCGAAAAGGGCTAAAACAGCACCGCAAACATTTTTCGAACAATATACAACGCAGATACACAAAAACAATTAAATTTGTTTTTAATTATCAGTATTTATTTAATAAAAATATTAAATAAATTAGTCATCATTTTTAATTAAAAGCGTTGTGGATAACGCGAATACTCGAGTTGAAATCTATTTTTATTTCGGACGAAACGAAACCGGTTCACAAAATGAACAACAGATATTTTATTAAATATTATAAAATATTTATGAAACATTATCAAGTAAATACTCATTTTTATCAGAAAAATGATTCGGAAAACAATGGCACAAGTTTCAAGAGTTGAATCATCTGTTAAGTCGCTCAAATGAGTCCCGAACCGCTTATATCAAAAAGTATATGAAAAAGTTACAAAACGAACCCCGGACTATTATCAACTTGCCACTTCATTTTATAATTTCAATATATAAACAAAAATTTATACTTTCATTCATTTCCATCTCAAAGATATACACACACTTTTAAAATATCTCTCTCCCCTCCCCATTATTTCCGGCGAACCCTCCCCACCGCCGGCCACCGGCTGCCACCGCCGGAAAACTTTTCCGGCGGTATTTTCCGACCAACTCCAAGAATGATCCTCATCTCCGGATCTATACGACCCGTCAACTCACGCGCCTCCACACCCTCCCCACCACTCTCAGCCACTGCCACCGCTGCCGCCTCCACGCCACTACACCCCTCCATCCACCACCATGTTCATCACCACCCTCTTATCACCATCATCTCCAGCCGCCGCTGCTACACCACAAAACCACCACCTCCACACCGCTGCCACCATTGTACAACCACACCAAAGAGGTGCGGTTAGTTTTCTCGAGCACCCCAAAAGGGTGCGTTGGTTTTACAGTTCACCAAAAGGGTGCGTTGGTTTTGTGGCAACACCACCAACAAGGAGTGCGTTGAGTTGGGTTCACTAGCCGACGAGGGTGCGTTGGTTGGGACTGTAAAATAGCCGTGGTCGGGTTTAGGCTGATGGGACTAGCCGTCTGGTGGGACAGGCGAGGGGTGATGGGGAAGGAACGGGTGTTCGTGTGGGGTGGTTGTCGGTTCACAGCAGGTGCGTTTGAGCCCCAACCACGAGGGTGTTGTTGGGTGGAGTTATACCACACACGAGGGTCCGTGTTGTGGTTTTGGAATTCATTATCCTAGGTTGCGTTTGACTTATGGGTGATAAATTATATAACAAGGGTTTTGAGTGTCTTGCTTGGTTTGGCTGTCAAAAACAGCCGGGGGGGGGTGGATGTGTATCGGGTTGGGTCTTAACAGACTAGGTTGTGTTTGTTGGTTCGGCTTAATAACAGCCAGGGGAAGGGGTGTCGAGTTGGCTGTGGACAGCCGGGTATAGCCGGGTGTGTTTGGCTATTAAAAATCAGCCGCAAGGGCGTTGTGGGTTGTGGTTTAACAGCTCACAAGGGTGTTTGGATTCCAAGGGGTGCGTTTGGGATACGGGTTTTATCACAAAAAAGGGTGCCTTTGGTTTGGGTGGAAATCTCTATTAGGTGTGCGTTTGGTATAGCAGAAGAATAAACCCATAAAGGCGTGTGTTTGGCTATCTGCATAATCAAAAAATAGGGTGCGTTTGTATTAGTGGCTAGCATTAGGGGAGTTTGGTCACTTAGCAGTGTCGCACTAAGCGCGTGTTTGGGTGAGATATTTACCGATAAGGGGGTGTTTGGGGTTTTAAATGAATTAACAATAAATATATCTTAAAATTTTATGAATATAAAATTTTAACGAGATTTATAAAGTATAAATCGGAACAAAAGGGTGGTTAATGGTTATATAAATACAATATTTATTAGTTGTGAGTTTCGATATAACAACGTGAATATATATGTCATATCTGATAAACGCGGGAGTTGGAAAAATGGAAACGTGAATACTTGCAACATATATATTATAACTAGAAAGCGCGTGCATTTGAAATATTGAAAAACGAATGATTTCAATATATTTTGATTAAAGGGAAAACGTAGAGTTTTAAGAAAACGGAAAACGTTATATAAACGGGAAAGTCATGAAGAAATTTTATATAAATTTCTATATTTAGTAATGGTTTACTAAAACTTATAATATTTTAGAAACCGATAAAGACAATAAAGTTATATTTTAAAAGATATTAAAATATAACTATACAATAACCTGACAACGGACGAAAACTATATTTTTACATTAAGATGACTGTTTTAGATACGACTTGTCAAAGAAACGAAACATAATTTATAAAATATTAATTTATATTTTATAATGGTTACGAACGGGTACAAACATCGGTTGTTAAATTTATAACCTTAAGACATTTGTCTGCTTTTATTCAAAGTCTGTTACCAATTGAATTGCTGTCGAAATAATTAGGGTTTAATTATTTATTCACACATTTTATATAATACTTGCAAATTATTATATACTTTGCATAAATCTTCGGGTTAATCGTTTTTATGATATAATTCACGGTAGGAATTATATAAGGGTTATTTTTCATATGTAATATATAAAGTATATATATTACACACTTTGGGAATATTCTAAATTTATTTATTTAACCAACCACCAAACCATTTCAAAGATTAAATCTAAATCTTTTATCAACGTGTCGCGTTGACATAACAATTCACCGGGAAACCAACCACTATTACTCCCTAGGCTAGTGGGTACTTAGCCTGTTAAGTAAGTGCATCCTTATACGGTCAGGCTGCTTCGTCTTACGTTCGTATTGTGCCATATTAGATGCCTATCTGTTCAATCATTCTGCTATCATCAATGAGAACTTAGATGACTACTATTCAATCGTACTTAAACATCAAGGTGTTAGTTCATAGCCCCACGTTTTACATGTTTTACATATATTTTGGGGTGAGAACATGCTTGTTACAAATTCAATTACGTGTTTGATTTAAACTCGTTACATGCTCATTTTCAACTCGTTTGCATACATGTTTACAAACGCATTTACATGGTGGATTACCTGTTTGGTTTACATACTTATTTATATATCTCGCGAGGAGATACAATACTGGGTTTACTTTTTGAACGTAAACGCATTCTATACTTTTATGGTTATGGATTAGCTTAGGTTGCATGAACTGTAAATCACTTGGAGGGTGAGCGCGAATGTTATAAGATAGATCTATTTGGATGACAATCCCCGTCCGGGTGACCTAAGCTATTTTCATTGGGAGACGAACGTTATATCCATGTCGGATCACGATAGGATTGGCGCGCTGCGGGGTTCAACAATCATTACTGCCGGGTGTTCTTGGAAGGGAAACACCCATGATGTGGTACATATAATTTTTCATTTATTGTGCCCGGGGTGTTCTTGGTTCGAGGATCACCCATGGTGGTATATTGTTTTCAATAACGACCGGGTGTTCTTAGAGGGAACAACTTACGATGGGTACACTTTTATATGCCTTGGATAAAAGTGGACATACATACAAGTCGAGTAACAGTTCTGAAAACTTAGAGTAAGTGGTATATGGTTTTATACACACTCGAATATGTAGGATTACAATATTTGGATATTTGTGTTCCAACTTTGAACGTACATTTTGGGACTTTTGGGAGATAGAAATGGTCTTGCATATTTTACAGACTAATTGATTTCTAAAAGCATACATTAATTTTTGGAAGGAACATTCTAAGGATTTAAATGGCACACATATTATTTTATGATTCTGTAGGGATGACAGTAGTCATTAAACGTTTTATATGACAACTGTAATGATGTACAGTGGGCAGATACATTTTTTTGGAAAACTACGTTTGTATTTACAGAACACCTATGAAACTCACCCTCACTTTATGTTGACCTTTTTAAGCATGTTTTTCTCAGGTAAATTATATGCTTGGTTTTCTTGATGTGCATTGGAGTCTATACATTCAAGTTTTTCATTGTGATGCAATTATGGGACAAATGTATATTTAAATCTAGATTTTGATATAAATCTACGAGATTGTTTTTTACAAGCGGACCACATTTAGAGGTCGTTCTTTGTATCTAGCGCGGTGTATTATGATGTTGCACCCCATGTAGTATTCCGCTGCATTGTTGTATTTTTGGGGGTGTTACATTCTTAACTACCATGGAACTTAATGTTTATGCTGCTTCCATAATCGCAATCTCACCCTTTCTTTTATGGATGAATTACATTTCATGTTTTCTTATATTGAGTATCTTCTCACCTCTGCTTTCGCATCACCCTTTTCCACCTATTATTAAAAAACATCATTGATGTTTACCAGTTAAAATTCACCCACCATTTTTTTAACCCCATTCCTCTATGAATTAGAATCATTAGGCTTTTATGTTGCTTTTAGGATCGTATGTAGTTTATGTTTTCTCTTTTTAGTTCTTGTAAAATTCCATACTATTTCAGGATGCAATTTATTTTTAAATTTTCAATGAATGGTTTATCTTTTAGTAAGATGACGTGATTTGAGTGCATGCTTGTCCTTGGCTACATTTAGTTAGGCTATTTACTATATTTGTCATGATATTGCTCTAAGTTAGAAATATATCTTGCACTCGTCTTTCGAACTCGTTTTTGTAGCAAGTCACCATAGCTTGATCCCTTGGTGCCCCAGACGAGGGGGATTATACATCAAGGAAGAGTGTTAGCATCGTCGATTCTTTTTTCATCTCTACTCGATGACTAACTAATGACAACAAATAACGTTACATTTATACCATCATTTATCCCGAATAAATTATCCACTTTTATATAATTATTGCAAGAATCGTTACTTAATTGCTTAAAGTTGTAAATTGTAATTACGGAGTGATTTGTGAAGACATGCTAAAAGGCGCACTTTTCTACTCAATACGCCGTATCCACAAAAGAAGATACGGCGTATCAACGCCTAGACTTCACAAGAAAAAGCGCATTCTCACTTCCCAATACGGCATATCCATGTTCCTTCATACGCCGTATCCAGCTGGATAGACATTCAGAGATTTGGTGAATAAATATTATTTGGGAAGTTATATCTAATTGATTATAAACTTAGCACGCACTCCAAGGAAAACACCCCTATACGCTGTATTGAGCTTATTCAATACGGTGTATCCAGTCTTTTTCAGACACTATAAATAGAAGACTCAAAAACGAGTTTTCAGTGTGCAAGATCATATTCTCTATACCATACACATAAAAGACGATTTTATAAAGAGAAGAAGAGCAGCCAAAGGTCAAGCATCGATTACGATTCCATAGAAGACACCGTGTAATTCCTATACTCTTGTAATCATTTAATTTTTGGTATCGTTCGGTAAAACATTTAGTTTACCTTGGTTATTTGATCACGCTTGTATATTTACAATGGTTATGGGCTAATACCCTTGGGTATTAGCCATCTTAATGAAGATTTAATGTTTGGTTTGTTTTAAACTCGATTTCTTAATTTATCGTTGAAAGTTTAATTGTGTTTATCACATGATACATGTCTACGTGTTTGAATATGCGACCTATCATTCAACAGGGTCTAGTTATGCCTAACAAGTGAACTAGATACTGGGATAGCTCTCCATATCGTGTTTTATATTACTAGATTAATAGCATCACAAATAATGCTCTATCTTTGTCTTTATATTATGAGCTAAGTTGGACCGGCTGGTGACCTGTAATGTTTCAACAATTATGTTCTTAATTAATTGATAAAGACTTGAACAGTGAACTACTAGTATATAAAATACAATCAAACAGTAAGTGGGTAAAGTCCTGATGGGCTAGGGTTTAACAAGTTCACCATTGCTTTAATCCCTAGATAGATTATAGTTAAACTAAAAGGATGCTTTATGCAGATACGTTAATTGTGACACGATTCAATGTGTCTAGGTCTTAGGATTATGTCCCGCCTAAGTCTTAAAAATGATATGCCGCTTCGAGATAAGAAATCATTGCACTAAACAAACAAAGCAGCATTTAATCGGATTTAATATAGCTAATACGATTTTCTATCATTTGGCTTGTATCACTCTTTTATCTTCTGATTGTTTTCTTGCATGTTTATTGTGTTTTAAATTGATTATTGTCACCATAAAACCTGTGCCAGTCTCTCAGACGGAAAACACCCCATTATCATTAGAACTAGGTTTAACATAGGTTTAACAAGTAATTAGAATTAACTTAATTAGATTAATTAAAATACCGAATAAGGTTAACGACCTCGCTCTTAGTGTTCGAC
Organism: Tanacetum coccineum; assembly: GCA_026074375.1. Lineage (NCBI taxonomy): Eukaryota > Viridiplantae > Streptophyta > Magnoliopsida > Asterales > Asteraceae > Tanacetum > Tanacetum coccineum. The sequence goes on from BQNB010055819.1 coordinate 19,485, forward strand.
ACCCTACTTACCACGAAACTCCACCCGATCGGGTACACTGCCCGTTAAAGTGTTGTTTTAGGATAAGTCAGATAAATATAAATTTAAAACTTGGTAATCAATAAATTAAGCCTACACGACAGCACATCAAGTTTTTGGAGCCGTTGCCGGGGAGTGAAGTTGTTTAATTCTTGTTTTTATTAGTGTTTTAGTTTAATTAAGTGTAGGTTAGATTAATTTACATATTTGTGTATGTTTGTTTTGTGTGTTTAATTATCTGCATTGTATAATTTTGCATATTGTGTGTTTGTGTGTTTTTTGCATTATTACATTATTCTATAATTTTCTGAGTCGAATACAGAATACGGCGTATTCAACTTCTTGGATACGGCGTATAATTTTTTTCAAAACAATACAGTGTATTCGACTCTATCATCAATACGGCGTATTCAGTTAACTAAAAATAGCATATTAGTCTATTTGACCGTTTTCTTTCCAAGCAAACTTATTACAGGAAAATGGACAACCCAAACATCACCATGGAAGAGTACATCCAGCTTATGTCTGATAAAGCTCGAAGGGGTGGTCAGACGTTTAATTAGGAAACTGCCACGTACGGTGAGGTATATTGTGATGATCTTGATTCTTTCACAGATTTTGAAACAGATTTCCCAGCTATCGTCTTCAATGATGTATCAACATCTAATCAGAATGTTTCATCCGAACCAACTATAAGTATTTACAATGCAATTAAATCTGACACTGATTTTCACATATCGTTTTCCAATTTTGAGGACGAGGATTATGCTTTTATATACAACAAGGATTCGTCTTCTTATAAATTAGTTCCTATTAATGATTTAAAACCGAAACCGGTAAATGACAATGTTGAAATCAATACAAAATTGTGTTTGAAAAACATTAATATCAAGCCAACGGATAGTGTTGTTTGCATAAGAAACGACACCGCTCCCGTTAAGTTTGATGAAAACTTTGAGACAAATCAAGACATACATCATAAATTTTTCAAAATAAAAGATTCTTTCTCAATGATTAAAGTCGTGATTCAAAAACGTTTTAACAAAGGGATGCCATTAATTTTTATTATTAAAAGTTTATATGTGCCATTTGGAATCCCGTTCGACCCCAAATTGTTTTACAAGGATGGGATTAGGTTAAGGTAAGTCTAACTTAAAGACTTTTCTGTAAATAAAAGTGCTTGCCAGAAGACAACCCGGAATGTATTTTCAATTTTCTTATCGAGGCTGTCTTCCCAGACTGTCTATACTACGTATCCAAACCCTATCTGGACGTTATCCAATCTTTATTTTTTAGTTATTTAAACTTTATTGTCAGCTCGGTTTATACGGCATATTCATTAAATGAATACAACGTATTAGGCGACTGATTTGTACTTAGGATTTTTAATACAGGGATCAATATGGCGTATCGACTTCCTGTACGCTTTTTAGGATTTATTTTTCCAACCAAACGAATACACCGGAGATGGAGTTGCACTTGTTTTCTTATGGATCATGAAGTCAAGTGGTTAAAGCAAAGCCGTATTCCCATTATCAAAGTTTGATGGAACTCTAGGAGAGGTCCTGAGTTCACATGGGAACGTGAAGATCATTTTCCAATGAAGTAGTGCCACATCTTGAGCCTTGCGGACAAGGATCCTTTAACGAGGGAAGACTGTAACAATCCGTTATTTTAGGTCATTTTACGACTCAATTCTTTCCATTATTTATTTTTATACTTTTACACGTTTACTTTCAATTCTTATCATTAAGTTAAATCGCGTAAACTAAAAATCAACAATCAACGTAAACAGGCATCAAACAAATGAAATTTTACGTCAAATAAGTATTATATAATTAATACGAAGATAATTATTAACTTTTCACTTTTTATTTTTATTGGTTACGAAAAACGTTTACGTAACACAATAAAACCACATTTTTGCAAGCATGCAAACCGTTAACCCATCTATACTTCAACAAATACCCACCATTATACCCAATACCCCAAAATTTAATCATGTTTACCTATTTTAGTCTTGTGGCAGTGTTCACTACACACAAACACATTCCAAATTAAATCCTATTAATCCCACTCATACTTAAACAATATTAACCATAAACCAAGGGATTTTCACAAGATTTATCCATAAGTTAACCAAGCCAAATCATGTCCCCTTGGCATGCATCTTATTTAGCCAATTTTAAGGAGAAAGAATAGACTAAATGTGCATGCTTGAAGCTTAAATCCCATCTCATTCTTACAAGTCCATGCCTTCTTACAATAAACCTTGCTTTCACTTACACTCTAACATTAATTTTCCTAAAACCCTTACCTTAAACTAGTCCAAAACCGTGCACCCTTATTACCATTACATGGTTTTATTTAAGTGGTTTCCTTACAAGACTTAGGCTATAAATAAGATCCATAAAGTTAACACTTCTCACACACTTAACACTTTCTAAAGAAATCAAACTCAAAAACTCTCTCTATTCACTCCATAGGCCACGACTCAAAACACACAACATAAACATTTCATAGTTTTTATTTTACAAGTATTACAAGTGTACTAGTATTGTTAGTAGTGATATCTAAGGTATTTAAAAGTGATTTGGAAGCTTGGTTGGTAATTAAGCAAGGGTTATTCAAGAAGGAAGAACTAGGGTTTTCAAGTTAAAATTAGGGTTTTCTTGAAAGTATTTAGGGTTAAATACTTGGTTTGATTTTGTGTATCATCTTCATCTATCTTCTTAAGGTCTAATACAAACCCTAATCTTTTCTAATACTTCATTTTCATATTTATATAATTGTTATATTGTTAATCACCATCTAGGTTTATTTTATGAATTTATAAACTAGGTCTTAGGATGTTGTCCCGCCTAAGTCTTAAGAATGATATGTCGCTTTAAGATAAGAAATCATTGCACTAAATAAACAAACCAGCATTTAATCGGATTTAATATGGCTAATATAGTTTTCTATTATTTGGCTTTCATCGCTCTTTTATCTTATAATTGTTTTCTTGCATGTTTATAGTATTTAGAATTGATTATTGTCACCTTAAAACCTGTGTCAGTCTCTTAGGCTGAAAACCCCCCATATCCGTTAGAAGCGTATATAGCATAGGTTTAACTAGTAATTAGAATTAACGTAACTAGAGTAATTAAAATACTGATAGATTATAAGGTTAAAAACCGCGCTATTAGTGTTCGACTCCCTACTTACCACGTAAACTCCACACTGATGGGGTACACTGCCATTAAGTGTTGTTTTTAGGATAAGTCGGTCTAAATATATAAATTATAAAACTTGGTAATTAATTAAAATTGACCCTACAAGACAGCACATCAATGGCTTTTTGGGTTTAATCCTTAAAATTTACCAAAATAAACAAGTTACCTCCATCTATATCCATAGTTACTCTCACATTGTGATCTCGAATTAGATGTACCAAAGCAAGTTCTAAAGTCTATAACATCACCGGCTACACTCATTTTTTGTGGTATTTGGTAACACATTTGGGAAAAGGAAGATACGGATAGGTTGAAAATCTCTACATTATTAATTAAGGATTATTGTGTGTGGGTTATGTACATGTAATTTCATAAAAGTATGCTTGAATTTTTTTAAATTTATGATATTTTATGCATTTTAGTCGTGAAAATTAGGACAAGTTATAATTCTATTCCATCCTCCCACTTGAATATATACAACGTCCTCGTTGTAAGTAAAAACATTAATACGGAATTTAAAAAGAATTAGAATGAGAAATCTCACTCCTGATTTTGCTGATAGATTCTCAATGGTTGGTTTATTGAGCATATAATTTTGTTTTGATAAACCGCCTCGATCATGTTTCTAGGCTCCAACACTCCAAACTTGTAAATATCTTTAACCTAATACGTCGATTTCTTTTCTTTCATTGAGCTCCTGTACAAATAATAGGAAAAAGCTGCATTCCTATTTTTGGTACTTACGGTTAATTTAAACTAAACTAAACAAACTAAATACGAGTCGGTCTGGTGAATATGTCGTATCATGTGCATGAATAAGCCGTATTTGCCAGAACATGATAATATATTGTTTTTAAAAGAGCATAAAGAGTAAAGCTGATTACGTCCGACACAATCAAATACGCCTTATGGTCTGGAGCGGCAACGCCATATTGATGTCTAGGACGACAGACTCAGATAAATATAAAAGCTATTCGTGTTGTCTCCCTGGATGCACTTTTGTTTATAGAAATGAAATTAAAGTTAGACTGTCCTTCAGATTTCTTCACATATTCATCTCTTGCAGCTTTTGGACCGCGTATGAGCCATTCCTCCGTCTTCGCATCTTGAATGTAATCGAGTCCTAAGTTCAAGACTCTTTTGTAGAACCCCTTAAACTTTTGGTATGGATGCGAGATTCCATTCTTCTTATCTTCATCACTTATCTTCAGTAATAGTGGGATCTTGTTGCATTGCTCATTATTGTGGTTGTTTAAACTCGGATGTCGATCGACAATTTGGTAAGTTACACTTTCGTTACATTGAAATGGTTTTCATCCCTTCGAACCGTTCTGCTTTATTTCCAAACTTTTTAAAATTGGTTCGCCGAAAATGTACATCGCCCTTCTTTCATCCGATTAAGCATCCATTTCTTCTAATACTGCAAAATCCGTCACATAAGAAAACATTTCAACAAAAATAGGCGCTTTCATTAAGCTCGTATAAATTATTCCTTTGTACACTATTCTTCTTTTACATAACATACAAATAATGGGAAGATGTTGACGTGTTGAAAATTCAAATCATATCATGCATATATAAAATCTTTAAGTTTGAGCATAATCTTTATGGATCTTTTATCATAGTCGCAACAACTACGGTAATCTTCATTCAGTATCAAGTTCATCATCCCTAGTTATAAATTACCTTAATTACCCTCACCCTTCCTCAATGGGTGGGCATCAAATCAGCACTTGATTTCTCCTCCTGCTATAAACTGGTTCATTTAGATCATTTATTTTGATGTAATCTCATTCAAAGGGTATAAGGATCTATTATTCTCAAAGTCTTACCCAATAAGCCTAGTTCTAAATCCAAGCTCCATTCTTTCTCTTAAACTAGCATTGTAGACCTCATAATTAAACTATAGTAGTTTAAGCACTTTTTGAAAATTTTCTTTCTACCCAAACTTCCTCCCAAAGTATCTTTCATTTGAAACATCAATCTTTGCACTGGGAAGGTAGACAAAATGGTCTTCCGAGGATTTATCCATAATCCAATGATAAGGGTACTTGGATATCCTCAATCAGGACATATTTACCATATAGCTACTAGACATTTTTCAGCTTTTTTCCTTTTGGATATTTCACTGTCCTGTATGCTAATTCACTGGTAACTTAGTGTGAGCTAATTCACTTATTCCATGTTAAGTTAGGTTGAGAGAGGGCATATAACACTAAAGCTAGCTTCTAAGCAAAAAGGGCATTTATCAAAACAACATTATTAATGAAGCAATCGGTAAAGTGAAACGCCCTAGGTCTTTCTCCTTTCGGGTCTCTCTTTTTTTTTCTGGGTATGGAATTAACGATATGTGAAGATCAGAGTATAAGCTTTCACGAGAATTGTGGTCCATTGGATCCCCTTTTTTCATCACAAGTAGTAAACCATTCAAAATGACTTGGGATAGGAATCGATGTTTGTCTTATTCTATTTTAATCAGTGTAATTTGGTCCCAGTAGATATGGTATTGGTATGGAATTAGCTTCAATTAGTTAGTCGTTGATACTTGACTCGATCTCTTGGGTTTGCTTCAATAGAGCTAGGTAGACTTCCAAATCCTCTTTCCTTTAGTACCTTGCTTATTTGCCCGATTTGAATCTCCAAAGTTTTAAAAGATGCTCTTTGGTTTCTAATGGAAGCATCCATTGAAGCTCGGATTTCTTTAATCAAATTGGAGTTTTCTTTGGGGCTCTTTGCTGATTCACTCATAAACTTGCTCAAGGTATCTTCCATAGATTGCCTTCGTTCTTGGTACGAAGGATTTGTGTTGTTCCTTTGATAGAATCCTGGAGCTGCTACTCTATATCTCCCTCATTGAAAAGGTCCACCAAATTGTGTGTAGTAAGCTTCTTCTAGGGTTGTCCCTTCTTCCGTGAGTGGGCAATCTTTGGTGTAATGGGGTCCTTTACATTGTTCACATCCTACTTGAGCAGCATAAACTTTTTCATTAACTTTCTTGATTTCTCTTCTAATGTTATTGAGTTGTGCTTGTATAACTGCTAATCCGTCAGAAGTTTCAGTACTTCTTGTCTTAGATGTTCCATTGTGCCATTTTTGAGAGTATTTTGCCATCTCTTGAATGGCCACTTTTACATCAGCAGCAGTCTTAGTCGGTATTGCACCTCTTGAATCAAGAATCTGTCGTGTTGGAACTTCCAACCCATTATAGAACAAAATCACTTCCTGCATTTTAGTTAAATAGTGTTGAGGACACTTCATCAAGAGTTTTTTAAAGCGCTCCCATGCTTGAAAAAGGGCTTTGTCAGGTTCTTACTGAAAGTTGTTGATTTCCTCCATTTTATTTACAGTTCAAGCAGGTGGGCAGTATTTGTTCAAAAACTTAGTTTTAAGATCTTCCCAAGTTTTAATCGAACCAGTTGGTTCGTTTCTTAACCAATGACTTGCGGCTCCGGTTCAGGCTATAGGGAAGACTTGGAGCATTAATTGATCTTGAGTAATGTTAGGAACATGGAATAAGTCAACAATTTCGAGAACTTTCTCAATGTGCTCATTTGCATCTTCATGATTTGAACCGCTAAATGTGTTTTCTTAAAGCTCCTTAAGAAATTGGCCTTTTAGTTCAAAGTTCTCTTTGTCTTTAATTTTCGGGCCTTAGCATCCCCGATCCATAGTCATCTTGGGTCTTGCTCATGTATTGCTCCATAGTTTTCGCCATTGTTTCCGCAACTTCTTCCTCCGAATAGTCTTCTTGGTCAGAAAATAGATCAAAACTAGGCGATCTCAATTTGTCAAGACTTAGTGTCTTGAAGTGCTTCCTTGATGATCGAAATTCTCATTTCAGTTCTTCTTAAGGTTGTGAAATAGTTTGATCTTTCCAGAACTCCTTCGTAATGCAATTCCTGAAAACAAGGGATAATACATTAGTAGAACAGGCTTCTTACAAAGATAGAAGAAAAAAATTTTAGCACATAAATCAAATATGAAAACTAAAGTTCTATTTCTATTTCAGATGATCGAAACGCCATATCAATTGAAGTGAATACACAGTATTAATCTTGAGATGAATACGGTTCGTATTGGACAGAAAGTTGGTTACAAACGTATCCTATGAGGTGGATACGCAGTTTCGAGTTATCGAACCAGAACAATGTATTAGGAAACAATTAAATTATAAAACACATAATATACAAGCAAACAATTAAAGGACAAATATACTAAATATACACGAATATACAAGGTAATTATACACTTAATCTAATTACACGAATCCTAAAGGGTTTTAGAATATAATGCTAAAAAACCAAAATATAAAATAAAACAACATTAATTTTCACCCCCCGACAACGGCGCCAAAAACTTGATGTGTCGTTGTGTGGTGTATATTTTTATGACTCAAGTTTTAAATTTATATTTTGCTGACTCAACCAAAAACAACACTTTAACGGGCAGTATACCCGATCGGTGGTGATTCGTGGTTGAGATAGGGTGTCGATACACTTGGAAGCGAGGTTACAATCTTTCAATTTATTATATACTTGGTTTACTAATTTAAGTTAATCTCTAATCTAAGTCAAACTATGATAATCCTATGTTAGTTCTTAATAACAAATTTTTACAGGTTAAAAAGGGGGTTTTCTTTTCAGTATAGGAGACTAGCACGCTTTGGTTGATGACTATAATCAAATTCATGACACTTTAACCTACATATGCAAATTAAAAGAAGATAAACCAAGAGCGGCCAAGCCTTTAATAGAAAATTGTTTTAGCATCATTAATCGATTAGAAGTTGGTTGTTTATTCAAGTGCATTGCATTACTTATCTAAGGTGGCACATAAAGATCCTTATTTGCTAATTATAATCTATATTAGGGATTAAAGGAATGGTGATCTTGTTAAAATCTAGCTCATAGAGACTTTACCCACTTACTGCTTAACGGTGATTTATACACTAGTAGTCCACTAACCAAATCTTTACCAATTAATTAGAACGTACTCATTGATCCCAAGGGTTACCTACCGATCCAACTAAGCTCACAATCTAATGGAAATGAAGAACAGGTCGTTATCATGATCCTATGTATAGATGTATTAATCACTATTATGGAGAGCTTATCTAGGCATCTAGATCACTTGCTCATTTCACTAGATCCAGTTGAATGCTTGGTCGCAATTTAAAGCACATAAACAAGTTATAAACTGATAAACATAAACAAGCATACAACGATAAATTAAGCAATCGAGATATAAACAAAACCAAACATTCAGATCTTCATAATAATGGCTAATACCCGAAGGTATTAGCCTTCAAACATCATAATTAATACAAGAGTAATGGCTTAGAAAAGTGTAAACTAAACCGATGTTGATCGACATGATATCCAACAAACTGATAGATTACAAAAAAGTATAAGAAATTACTTGTTGTCTCCTATGGATTGGATCGTGTTTCAAGACCTCTTCTACTATTTTTCTCCTTTGAAAATCGACTTTTGTGGTTTAGGTATCGAAAATATGATTTAGCACACCTAAAACTTATTTTTAAGTTTTCTGGTGTAACACCCCTAAATTGGATTGCAGTGGAATAGTGTCCGAGAGCGTTACTTCATAAGTACATTGCACAAGCTATGAGAGAACGACCTCTAAATGAGTCGTTTAAAAGTATTCTCGTTGATTTTATTTAAATTGAACGGCTATAGATTTCCCATATTACATCAAATGAAAAATCTTGAAAGTAATACTACGAGATTTGTTTGTAGAAAACCCATGTAAGGAATCTTCGTATAGTCTAGACTCCATGCACATCATGTTATGTCCAAGCATTAATTCACTTTGAGACAAAGCTATGCTTAATAGTGTCAACATAAAGTTGGTGGAGTTCATCGATTTTTGTAATGTAAAATGTTGGATCAAAGTATTTTGTAAAAGAGTATATGACTATTTCAATTGTTATACGATAGTCACCAAAAATGATATGCATGATATTATAATATCAAAGACGTGTATGACTTTGTATCCATACGATAGTCTCAAAAAGTTAAGTTATAGTCAGATAAGCATTTGTAAAGTATGCTTGACACATTGTAATCTAAACAATAGTCACCCATGTGTGATTTCCAATTGCACTCTTATTGGGTCATGAAAACTGTGACGTAAGACTTATATGTATGCCACTTTATTCACACGGCACAGTATGAGTTCATAAAGTATGTAGTGGTTGGCCTGTTATGTAGAAACCAATCAGCAGTGCTCCGACTGGTTATAACGTTCGTTTCAGGTGATAGCTAACACTTAACCCACGAATGGGGATTGTCAATCCCGAATAGATCTTTCTTATAACATTTCGCGCTTACCTCTCCGAGTCATTAACAGTTCTATTCAACTTAGTTATACGTAATAATTAGAATGAAAGTAATTAGTTTTTTGCTATTATATGTGAAACGTGTATTGTATTCAAGTGAGATTTGAATATGGAGTGATATAAACATATTTGTAACGAGTTTGGTATGAGTATGTAACAGTGTTGTCAATGTGTATATAAACGAGTGTGTAACCAAGTTACAAAATCAAGTATGCAATCAAGTATGTAAAAGAGATTGTAAATGAATATGTAAACAAGTTGTTATGAGCAGTATTCTCCCCCGAGGAGATTTGTAAAAGTAATGTAAATAACATGTGGAAAATGGGCTATAAAATCACCGTGTAGTGATGATTTTTTCAACAACGTATAGTCTCAAGAATGAAAATGTGTCTACCGGTAAACGTTCCCCCGAATGACAAACCTATCTAATTTTAGGCCGTTATGAGTTCTAAGTACTTGATTGAATAACTAATACCGGTATATTAATTCTTATATAGCCTACTATCACATTAATTGTATTCGTGAAATAATATTTAAATTGCATTTGATAGATAATAAACATGTATTTGTACTCGTATAATAGTATAAATAGTTGAATCGCCTCCTGTTAATATAATATTTATATAAAGTTTAAATCACTGTATAAATTTCTTTTTAAAGTCATTACTTTAATTTTGTTTCGCAAAATTTTTAATTTAAAACCGACCCAACACTATTCACGTCAGGAAATAGTGCACAAGTATAAAATAATGCAAATCTTTCTCGTTTTATACGTTCTTTATGTCCACATCTTTGTATTAAGGAGATTTATCAAAAATATTTTCAACCCCCTGGTGAACAATCCTTTTACTGTTCATGCACTTTTATAAATTTATTTTTATGAATTTACTTAGCGTAAACCTCGTAAAAGTCATATCTTATTCGTTTTAACTCCGATTTTAGTGATTCTTTCGAGCACGTCTTCGTAATTAAAAGTTTTATCTAACTAATGTATTTTTCAAAAATGTATCTGAGATGAATAGTGATTTTTACTGTTCATAGTTTATAAAATTATTTTTATAAACTTTAATTATCGTAAACTTGCAAATGGCGTATCTTCTTCGTTATAAATCGGTTTTTCGAGTTCTCTATATGCCTACGATCCTTGTAACATGTAGTATTTTATAAAAATATAAAATAAATACATTATTTTTCGAATTCAAACAGACCCTTTTGATCTTTTTGTTAAAAATATGTTTAAACTTGTTTTTATAACTTTTTAGCCTAGTTGATTTGTTACAAGTCCTCTACCATGTGTTATACCACAAGTCTTATATACTTAAAGTCCTCTAACAATTGTCCAATGATCTTGTCCAAGAAATGTCCATGATAACAAGTCCTTACATCACTTTTACTTATAAACTTATTAAGTAAACTTTTAAGTAACTAGTTTATATATATACTTTTTATAGATAAACCAACACTTGTATGATACTTATACTTCCATTACAACATGTATTTAACATCCATATAATATATGACAAAGTTCATCAAACCATGAACAAGTGTAAAAATCCATTTTACTTGTTAATATGTTCCCTAAATGGTGATTAACTATATAAACATTATGTAGACATAAAATCATAGATGTAAAGAGTTTAAGGTTTTTAGATAACCTTAATATGATGTATGATGAAGAGAAACAAGATCTAAACCCTAACTTATCAACAAAACCCAAGCTTCCAAATCATGAAAAACCTAATTTCACTTAAAACCCTAATCTTGAACCTTTCTTGTTTAACCTTTTTAAACACTAAACCAAGCTACCAATACACCTTAGATATTTCTAATAATGAACCTTGAACACTTGGATTACGTGTAAAATCAAAAATATGGAATGTATATGGGTTTTGTTTGTGTGCCATGAGCTAGAGAGCACAAGGGAGAGTTTTTGTGTTGTTTTTACTTAAGGAAATGAGTTGTGTGAAGTTTACTTGCATAGTGTGCCTTTTATAGCAAGATTTAACTAGATAATGGTTACTTTAACTTAACCATGGTTAGTCTTGAATGACCATTGTGTAAGAAAGGTATGGAAAATGTGTAGGATAGTATGGAGTGTGTAAGTATTTGGTAGGAGTTTGCTTCTTGAAGTTTATAACACATGGTATATTACTTAGAATTCAAAATAAATATCTTACTTGTGTTTTTCTCTATGAATCTGGCCCTATGTATGTATATATAAGGAATTTGTATAATTTTTTAGTATTAGGTATAATTGTGGGTATTTGGTTGAGTATAGATAGGTATTGGTGCTTCGGGTATGCCTAAATGTATTTAATTGCGAAACATAACCAATAAAAATAAAATGTGAAAAGTTTAATAATTATCCTCTAAATAATTATCTAACACTTGCTTGACATAAACATTTAATTGTTTGATGCCCGTTTACCTTGAATGTTAATTTTTAGCTTACGCGATTGAACTTAACATTGAAAATTTAAAGTGAACGCGTAAAAGTTTAAAATAAATAATTGGATGTTCATTGATGTAAAAATGTGTGAAAATGTGAGTTGTTACAGTTTGAAACCATGTAAATATTGATATGGAGTTTTTGGTATTTTAAAATATTGAATTATTATTATGTCTATGAGTTTGTTTGAATTGAAACTTCTCTAATTAACTTATTGGTAAGTCATAACCGGATTTATAGGTCAAAAGGACTTCTTGTCATGATTGTTTCTAAAACATTAGCATACGTATATGTTTGGTAATTCATAATTGAAAACTATGAATAATCAAGTTATATGGACTAGTAACGATTGAAGAGTATAGGTCGAAAGGGCTCTTATAAACTAATTGGTAAAATCATCTTTCTAACAAATGGCTTGTAATGACTCGATTTATAATAACATTCATGGGACAAAAGGACGTGTTAGTCTAAACCTTGATATATGCAATTTCATGATATTACCCATTGAATTGGAATTGTATGCCTTTGATTTTTATGTTATTTCTTAAATTCTACCTGAAAACTCCATACACTCCATTGATATAAACACTAGTTCCAAACAAGTTGTTCTAATTATTTAATTGCATTATAGCTGAATTCATCTTTTAATTACTTTATAGTATTGTGGCTTATGAAATCCATTTTACCAAGTTTGTTTTGCTTATTATTAACTTTGATTCTTCAAATTGAAAACACTCAAATCCTTCGAACAGCCTTAGCTTACCAACCCCTACCTACTACACACAGACGGGTCATACTTTCCCGTATGTGTTCTTAGCTTAACCGGTAATCTTTGTTATAAATTTAAAACTCATAGTGCGAGACACATCAGTACACCACCTCCACTATACCACCAATCATACACAAATACCCACTCTACTCTTACCACCTAACACCGATTCACATCCATAGTGTTTATACTCCAAATTAGATTTTATGTCTGTTCATCTTATGAATCAGATACTTAATGCGTTTATTCTTTGATTTCATCACCAATTTTTCATGAATCTTTGATGGTTCTTAATTATTGGAACTAGAAGTTAGGGTTCTTTTATTACAAGTTGGATGAGAAATTAATGTTGGGATACTATTTTGTTATCGAATTCAATTGCTATAATATTATTTGTACACAAGGTTTTAATGCATTTATAGTTCTTTGTGTATTCCAGGTTTGACATAACAAAAGTGTTGGTATATTAGAGGTAAAGGTAGGCAGAAACACACTACTCTAATATATTTGATAAAATGTAAGCTTTAATATTAATTAGTTTGTTTTGTTAACTCAAAAAACATTAGCATGGAAATTTTGACTAATGGCCCATAATTAGGCATGATGCATGTGACTAATGACCCATTATTAAATTTGACGACATATGACATTGTTTTGTTTGTTCTTTTTTACTTTTTGCTTTGTATTAATCCTTAGTTGCAGAATGTAGTTTCAAATGTTTGGGTTTATGCATTTGTTATATAGAATTACAGATGATACATTTAAGTTAGTACGTATGATGTTTGATGCTTGCACACTCATCTTATTGTACATTGTTTAGATCTATTTAGTTTTGTTATTTCTGCATATAGCTATGGAGATTGTAACATTTGTTGTGATAGATCATAACCGAGTTATGTTTGTATACAAGTTACTAGGAATATTTATAATGAGGAATGTTATCCACTTCAACATTATATGCTTTCGAGAAAGAAATGAAGCCAAGGAAAATGGAAGTAAGCATAATGAAGAATAGTAACTAAGTGTTGACATAGGCGGAAGAGATAAAATAAGAATCAGATACAAAACTTGTTGAGATGTGGGCACGATTATGTGATAGCTATGTCATGTAATTATTTGTTCTTCATTTGGTACACTTTGAAATCGACACTTTCTATATAGAGTTGGCATAATTGACTAGATTCAGTACACTATTGATGTGGTAATATGATATTGTGATATTTTATATTTGTATAATTATAAATTTTTGCTTGTTTTGTATTTATAAAAGTTTAGCATTGTATAATAGTATATTACAAAAATGGTTGTGATGTTGCAAGAAATTTATTTCCTACAGAATTTGGTTTTGCAAATGCATTGAAAATTGATATGACTGCATATCTGTTACAAATTGACATCGTCGCAGTCTTGTACCAAATATTGTCCGTTGCAATTTCCTTGCAATATCTACTGTAACAAAACCGCAAAAAAATAGAATATGATGCGTTGCAAAAACGGTTACTAAATTAAAACAGATTTTTCTAGTTTGGAAAACTATTTCAATAAACCCGTAAGAAATTTGTTACAAACTAAATTTCCATGGAGCATTAACCTTATGGTAGGAATTTGTTTCGAATCTGTTTCAAATGGACATTTCCAACGGAATTGCAATTGATTCCTACCGTAGCATTAGCCCACTTTTGTTGTAGTGTTAAACGCCACTGTTTGCTTCATAAATGTACAAAAGGGTAATTACACGATTTCAAGTTTTTCTTATTTTTTTAATCATATCAGGTTACCCATCAGTAAGAATACTAGTCTTCCAAAATGATGGTCAAAGGTTTGAATCGAATGTGGAAAAACATAATCCCTTTGTGGCCATGAAGTTTCACATGCGTCGACTCTTGATATCACAAAAGATATTCGTTCTGAAATTAATTATCTCGCAATATCAAGTCAGACACAGATAAAAAAAGAGTTTTGCTTCTTTATCCTCTTATTATACTTCTTATTTGTATTTTTTCATTTTTTAAATAAAAACTTACATTCTTACCTTGAAAGTAATAAAATTTACACATTTGACTTAATGCATAATATATCTTATAAACTTTTTGATCATCTTAGCTTTATTCTTTCCCTATTTGGTATCTAACATACAAATATAACATATTATTTCTTCGAGGAGTGTTATATTAGATACCCTTTCTTCATTAGATATCGGGGGACTGATCCCAACCGTCCATCATAAAACAATCAATGGTTAAGATTAAAAGGACCTTTTTAATTAAAAAACAAAAAAGAGGCAGAGGGGCATTTTCGTCATGTCACCTCACACATCTACCACACCCCGATCATTACTCACACTCTTCTTATCTATTTCTCAACAATTACTTTCTCTCACTAAAAACACACATTGCACATACATCTATACCGATAAAATTACACACACTAAAAAATACACATACTCATACCAGTTACAACATAATAATCATACCAAAAACATCAAAAATCAACCACAAATCACATCAAAAATGGAAGATAAAGATCCTGATGATGTTGTTAAAGACCAAAACTTAAGATTAAGCCTACAGATGAAGATTCTAGTAAAAAATCGTTGGAAATACAAGATTAAATTAATAAATTTAGGTATAAAACATATCATCTACATTTTTACTCTTATTTATGCATAAAATATAACATAGTGTTTATAGAGTTTATGATGAACATATTTTCTTTTTTGTTCAAGTTATTGTGGTTATAGAGTTTATAATGAAGATATTTTGTTAATTTTTAATATTTTGATGATATTATTATGATAAGTAAGGTTTTCAGTTATAGATAGATTATGTTGATGTTATTAAGATTTTAATGAAAAATATGTGATTAGAAATTAAGTTTTCATTATTTAAAAAGGATTTGTTGATGATATTGTGATTTTACAAACAAAATGATAGACTACAAGTTAGTTTGAGTAACAAAATCGTAGTGTAAGAGCACGTATAAGCCTTTGTCGAAGCTATAGGCTAAGTCTAAGGCGAAGCCGAAGGCTTAGTTTATGTTAAACAGATAGAGTATGACGTGCTAGTGAAAAATTACATATGATAAGTTGCCTGAAAAAACTGTAAAACTTATATACTATATTATACATGATATATGTTAGGTTTTAAGCATTTATGGAGATTTTGTTGATTTTATTGGTATAAAAAGTGTGATTAGAAGGCTTAGTTGTGTGTACAAAGAGATCGCAGACTTCTTTAATATTATAAGTTAGTTGTGTGTACAGATACAAAATACAAGTAAGTCTGCGATCTCTTTGTAAGTAATTAAAAGTTAGTTGTGTGTACAGTAATCATATATAATAATCTGCTTGAAAGTTAACTTCTTTAATATTATAATATATCATATATGATAATGTGCTTAAAAATACAATCAAATCTTTTATTTGTGTAGAGAATACTGTTTTCAAGGCATCTTGAACACCACAAACATCTAAAGGCCAAAGAAGTAAAAACAAAAAAGCCAACAATCCTCATACCAAAACAACAAAAGAGAAACTGCAAAAAATTGGAACCTGGGATTTTTTTAATGATGCATATGGAAAACAACGAAAGAGAAACTACAAAAAATTGGAACCTGGGATTCCTGACTGAAGAACAAGGATAGCTGCATGAAATGATCAAAGTGAGAGTAAAGTTTGCAACAAAAATGTTGATGCGTGACATTAACCTTCACCGAGAGAATATCAGTGAAGAAGCTTATAATTTGCAAAGGTACACACGGTTAAAATGTAATCTCCATTTATTTTCTTGTAATCTCTATATGGAGTTTTGACATCTACGGACGATTTTGTAAACCATCAGAAACTGGTACAATGTCTTGCTAAAATGGTTTAACTTTGTTGGTACTATGTCATCATATTTTATGCTAAAATGGAATTGGCAAAACATCTGCAGATGTGATTTGGGATATTATGTCTATTTTGTTTAAGTTTTATTACACATATTCATAATTACTTGTAAAAAAACATTAGAACATGAAACATTTTATCATTGTTTAAACATTAAGTATGATGGTTGATATATTATTGATGATCATTTTAAAACACATGTGATTTATGAAAGAAATCACATATGATAGTTTATTACTAACTAGTAAAATACAAATATCACATGTGATAATTCAAATGCAAATGAAATTGATATTACCTATGATATTACATGTGATGTATAATAGATTTACATTCATGTAAGATCAAAAACAACAAAAATCAATTAAAATTTTTTTCTAACACTTGTTCATAAAAAAATCAAACATAAAAAAAGAAATTTTAAATATCACATATGATAATTGTTAGGGTCAGTTCCTAAGCCCTTTAGTTTTTCAGTAGATTTAAACATAAAATTCTCTAAGTATTAATCAAGCTGAAGAAAGTTTAGCTTGAGTCGCTAAAGAAAGTTCAGCTCTAGTTCTTCAGATACTTAGAAGATCAAGATCATCTTCACTTCAGTTTATGTGGCGGTTCAGAAACTAAAGACAAGACCTTAGCAAGAGCTTCAGTTTAGCTTGGTTGACAATTCCAAGCTGAACGATGTCTATCTCCTTAATAGAAGATAAAAACAAAAGGTTTCACTTCTAGAAGGTTTACAAGGCGAGAAAAGATTGCTTTATGTCAAAAGGAATAAAGCAATCTCCTTGGGAATAGATACTTCTAAAGTTGGTATAGAAGTACAACAACTTTCATTAAAGGATTGTCCCTGGTACCTTAGAGCACGTTTGCATTAAATAGTATCTCAGCCACCCATTAGATGCATAACACGCGTACTAGGTTAACTTGTGAACCCTAATTCCTTTGCCTATAAAAGTAAAGGGATATTGAAAGTAAATGTCATCTCTTCCAGTTAATGTGAAACACATTGAAGAGTTCATTTATCTCTTAAACAAACAGAACAAAACTGCTAAAGTTGAAGCTTCAGTCTAGTTAAGTTGTTTGTTTTCTTACTCACATAACTTTTGTTAGAGATTAAGTTTGAAGGAGATAACACCCCAATTGTCATTCAACCACCTTGCTATTCCGCAAGCAAGGTGTGTCATAGATTCTTTATTTGATTCTAATAAGAACCTATACGTTGAAAAGTTACTTCTGTGTGTTTTAAACTTGTTCTTTATATTTATAATATATATATATATATATATATATATATATATATATATATATATATATATATTATACTATATATAATATATATATTTGTTATATGTTTAAAACTCACTTTGTTGCCACGGAATATGATTAGTTTAACCTGATAAACCTTATATCACATTCAAGGGGACTAACAAGTGGTATCAGAGCAGTTTGATTTATAAAACCTTTCAAAGTTTTCACATAACTGCTCAAAAGAGTTTTAAAATCAAGATCCATTAAAAATGGCAGCAGAAGTACCACAGACTCTTGAATATAGGGGTGGCCAGTTAAATGTTGCTCCTTTACTAGAGGTGGAAAATTTCACCAACTGGAAAAAGAGATTCATGTGCCACATAGCTGGTATTGAACCTCAATTCAAAACCATTGTTGCAAATGGTCCTTTTGTCCCTATGGTAGCTGGTCAAAGGAAGCCTTAAGGATAATGGACCCCTGATGAAAGAAAAGATACTAACTTAAATCAGCGACACAAAAGTCTCATCATGTCTGTCCTTCCAGATGACCAAATGAACTCTCATCATGGTCATGGACCTAAAATTGTGTTACAACACCTTTAAATTCAAAGAAAAACATTAACATAAAATTTCACCACATACAAAGCTTTGATGAATGAGTTAGTAAATGATGGCATCAAACTTTCAAAGCTTGAAATAAATATTGGTTTTATAAATGGATTACCAAAGAAGTGGCTAAGTTTCTGCCAAAGTCTCAGAAAAACAAATCATGTGACAGATTCTAAGCTTGCTTCTCTATTTGGTAAACTCAATTATAAAGAAAACCTAATAGACAGTATTTATGAGACCGGAAATAAGAAATCTCTTGTCTCTACAACACCTATATCAACTGCCTTCTTCTCTACCTCTATTGTCCAGGACTTTCAAGATAGTCTTGATGATGAAGATGATACAAGAAGCAGTCAAGAGTACTTTAATGACCTAAAAGAAGAATATCTAGAAAGAGCACTTTTAGCCAAGTCTAAAAGGTTCTTTAAAAATGGTACTCAAAGGTTCAGCAGTGCCAAAGCAACTGACCAAACTGAATGCCACAAATGTGGCAAGAATGGTCATTTTGCAAGAGACTGTTGGTAAAAAACATCAGTTCTTTCATATCAGTCACCCTTTTAACAAAAACCTCTCAGTTCCTCTTAGCACAAACCAGAAGTAAGGCGTACCAAGGACTTTGAATCCAAAGACAACAAAGTCAAAGCTAAACTAGCTCTCCTGAGTTCAAGTGCTTTAGCTTCCAAAGCCTCAATGCTTAAGAACAAAGGTCTTATCGCTGAAGCCTATGAATGGGATGAAGAATAAGTGTCATTAAATGACAATGATATGGTTGAAGTAAAAGTACTCATGGCACTAGCTGAAGATAATGATGTTGTTGATCCACTCCAAATCAACACGTATAAAGTATATATAATATATATAATATACGTAATAATAAGGGTTGGTAATCAATAATAGTATAGATAAA
>BQNB010055820.1:0-38941 GCA_026074375.1 Tanacetum coccineum
GGCGTGTAGGTTTAGGGTGTCAAGATGTAAACACCAGGAAAGTGTGTGTGTAGACGCCTAAATGTTTAGGTGTGTTCTAGGCGTATGGTTCTTGTAAACGCCTAGATAGTTTAGCCTCAAGGATCTTATGATTCCTGTTACTAGTTAGAGTAACCGTTCTACAGTTGACCGTGCAGAATTTGGGCTGTGTTGAATAAAAGAAAACTTTGAAGTAACTTTGATTCGTCTTTATTATTTCTGCTGCATATACATATTATATCATTTTTACTTTGTAATCCTAGATGAGAACTAATCATTCTCGAGTCTAAAACGTTCCATCAGGTGGTATCCGAGCCTCGTGGCTCATGATATCTAGGATCTCAAGGTTTTAGTGATATCTTAAGTAAAAAAAATTGTTAGGAATTAAACTCATTATCCTTAGTACTGCCAAGCCAAAGACTTTGTACTGCTTAAGATATAACTGCCGGTACTAACTAGAAGAAAGTTAGTACTGCCAGTACTAACTTAACACTATTGAAGGACTTAAGACTGCTGCATGAAGACTGCTAAAGGGATAAAGACGTGTGAAGTGATATGTATTGACTTATTCATAGTATATTCTATTTAGTTAGAAAGATACATATAAGTTTAACAATATAGAAGATTTGTAGTTATCTTGTAAAGGACTCCTTAGTGTATAAATGAAGATCCTAGGTTATGGTTTTGTATGCACAATAGATTCATACGTTTTTCATATATAGCTTCAAGGTTGTAAACCCTAGTACTACACAGAGTACTCGTATTATTCATAATAATATTGGAGCTTTTTAGTTATACATTGTTCATACATTGTTGATTCAGTTCACTGTTACATTTATATTCTTCTAAGTATTAAAGAGTAGATTCTGCATACTCTTTAGTATTAACAAAGTTTCTACCATAGTTGTTTTGAATCTATTCAATACAACTAACCCTTTTACAAGGTAAGCAAAATCTTAAGTTGGGATCAACAAGTGATATCTCTGTACAAGGTAACAAGAAAAACTCTGTACTCACAAAGAAGAGATGGATCTAGAAACTGCTCAAAGCATTACTACTGCAAAGTTGCCAATTCTCAAACAGGGTGAATATGATATGTGAAGTCTAAGGATTGAGCAATACTTTCAAGTTCAAGACTATGCTCTATCAGATGTCAAGAGAGCTTCTTTGGAAGATCTCTATGCAGATTGAAAGGCCCAGAAGATGATGTGTTTGGAAGAATCCTCTCAGAAAACAAGGTTTTAATTCAAGAAACTTGATGATTTGGAGGTAAATCACAAGTTTAGGGGAGAATTGTTGGGAATTAAACTCATTATCCTTAGTAATGCCAAGCCAAAGACTTTGTATTGCTTAAGATACAACTGCCAGTACTAACTAGTTAGTACTGCTAGAAGAAAGTTAGCACTGCCAGTACTAACTTAACACTGCTGAAGGACTTAAGACTGCTGCATGAAGACTGCTACAGGGATAAAGACGTGTGAAGTGATATGTGTTGACTTATTCAGAGTATATTCTATTTAGTTAGAAAGATACGTATAAGTTTAACAATATAGAAGATTTGTAGTTATCTTGTAAATGACTCCTTAATGTATAAAAGGAGATCCTAGGTTATGGTTTTGTATGCACAATAGATTCATACGTTTTTCATATATAGCTTCAAGGTTGTAAACCCTAGTACTACACAGAGTACTCATATTATTCATAATAATATTGGAGCTTTTCAGTTATATATTGTTCATACAGTGTTCATTCAGTTTACTATTACATTCATATTCTTCTAAGTATTAAAGAGTAAATTCCGCATACTCTTTAGTATTAACAAAGTTTCTACCATAGTTGTCTTGAATCTATTCTATACAACTAACCCTTTTACAAGGTAAGCAAGATCTTAAGTTGGGATCAACAAAAACAATACTCAAATAACAGTATATATAAAAAATATCAAGTAACTATAGTTTATATATGTCAAGGAGTGGGCCAAGACAGTTGAAGGTTAGTATGGTAGAGTTGTTGAATCGAAGGAATGTGTGAGTTGTTTCATTTTGATGATATGTATAGTTTTGAATATTGTTAGTCATTGATCATGTGTTATATGAATTTTTTTAGCAGCATGGGCGAAGACCGAAGAGTCCGACATATATATTTATATATATATATTAGTATATATTTATTATATATATATATATATATTATAATATATATTATATATATAGATGAGGTTTGTTTGTTGCTACAACTGGCATAATATATTTTCTTTGTTATTGTTATATATAGTTACATGTTAAATGTATTTGATGAGGTTTGTTTTATTTTTAGACCATGGGGGTTTTGATGTCGGGCGTGCACTTATGGAGGTGCCTTAAAGTCTAAACGTCAGTAATCCTTACATTTATTTTGTTTAGTTTTTTTTTATCATATTCCATCCAAATTTTGGTATTCCAGTAATGATTTATTTCATTGGAGTTTTAATGGCAACCAAATCATAGGACACATGGTTCTTCATGGGTTTTGCGCAAAAATTGGAATAAATTTTTTAAAAATTAAAGGATTATTGGGACATTATCGAAGATTGTTGTGTGTCCTGGAAAATTTTTTAGTTTTGATTTATTTGATGTAGAATGCAAATTAAGCAACTAACAAAAATTCAGTCTTTTATATATCTATTGACTGGTTATCTATTTTCCTGTGTTTCATTAGGTGACCATCTTTTTGCCTAAGAAATCAACATTTGTTTCAAACTGTATAATGCTATTATTAACCATGTTACTTTTTATAATGCTGATCTTCAACATATTGATGCAGGGTATTTGAGTGGCATTGAATTAACATTTTAACTGGCTGCAAAGATAGCGAAATGTGACCACGCACGAGTACAATTTTATTCAGCTTTTCAACACAACTGTTTCAGATTAATAGATGTAGACTCTTGAGGCGATTTGAGCTGTTAAATTCGAATGTGATTGTACTTTTATTGAATTTTTAAATTTAATATAAAACTTTTTTGTTTGTCATTTAACTTTAAGTTATACTGTAATAATGAATACAAATATGTTGAATAAGATAATTTGTCGGATATTAGACTTCACAACAACGCATGACCATCTTATACCTCGTGAATAGCTATTTTATGGCATCTAATTAACTCTAATAAACTACTGAGTATTGATATATGTTATAGTGTTGTACTATCCATATAAAATATCTTTTTTATTTAATTTACTTTTTTGAGACGTTAGAAAATTATTTTGAAAGATAAAATATTACACTAGTACGTAATTAGTATGCTTACGCAGTGGATAATTCTATTGATATGTCATTACTGACAATTCTGTATTAAATAAAAAGAATATTAGGTTAGTTTATACATATTTGTTTAAGAACTAGCATAAAATTATAATTTGTTTTTTTGTCTTGATTTTACACAAAATTTCACTCCGTAGATTTGAAAGTTAGCTACTAAATTTATTCTAAAACTTTTTATTTACTTGTGAAAGTCACGGAAAAATTAGGAACGCAAGAGATCTATTTAAATAGATGCATGTAACCTGTCACACCCCATAAATTTCAGGTCAATATTTTAAACTTTTCTGATTATTATTTTTGACTTTTATCCGTTACGTTTGAATCTGGCAATTTACCGGGAAGTTAACCCGCGTAAAACTGAAAAACGTCATCGGACGCGTTCCGACTTCGGATTTTGACTAGTCTAGATATTATATGCATTATTTTATCTTTTCTAAGTGTTTCGTAGTTTACGATCAATCCCGGTATTGATTTTTACGTTCTAACGTTTAATTTTACGTTTTTCGCGTTTTTGACCTAACAGAACCCTGGAAACCCGAAATCTTTTCGAGTAAACTTTAGTTATCGTACGCTTCGTGTTGCTAAGTCAAAAATTTCGTTCTTATCCTCCCTCCCCTCTTATAAATTTCGACGCCTAAACCAAATCAAAAACAACCATAAGCCTTTAAATTAAATCAAATGCATCTTTTTTTAAAAATCCCATGCATGTGTATAAAAGTGACACATGAGGGAGTCCATTTCATGCACACTTAACCATTCAAGATCAAGACAAATGTTTACTTACACATTTTCAAAGCTTTAACTAGGAAATTCAAACCAAGATTGTTATACTTGAACCATGGTCCCAAAAATTGAACCATATGGTCCTTGTGGCTTGCCCTTTTGCCAAACACACACACACACACACACACACACACACACACACTTTGGTGTGAGTTGGTTACTGTAACACCCCGATATTTAACATATAGCAGCCTATAAATACCATCATATATCACACACTAGGGGTTTCATTCATTTTTCCAAGCGCTATCAAAAACTTATCATTCTCTCTTCTCCCCATCTCCTAGATCTCAGCCATCAAAACAACCCTTTTAGGGTTTCTATATCTTTAATTTCTAGCAAGATCCAAGTATTCTAGGTTAATTTCTAAGGTCATCTAAGGTGGTTTGAAGTATTGGTTCATTGATTTAAGGGTTTACTTCAAGATCTACAAATTAGAGTTTGGTTATTATTTGAGGTTTTTCAAGATCCAAGTCTTCTATCTTTATTCTTGTGTTTTCTTAAGCTTGTTCTTCATAGTTGTAAGCTTATCTTGAAACTTATACTTTCATTTCTACTTTCATTCTACATATTTTTATGTTCTTGCATAGATCTATGATTCCTATGGTATTTGTGTTGATTTTTCAAAAAAGAAATGAAATAACATCTTGTCATCTTTTATAAAAATAGAAGTAGCATGTTTATGAGTTTATGATCTTGGTGAGGTGAGTTGAAAGTGAGTTGCAACAATAAAAATGAAGGGATTAGGTTAGTTTTAGGTGTGGTTTGGTTGTGAATGGAGATTAGGCACTATTGTGAAGTTTGGTGTGATTTTTGAAAGCGTTTGTGAAATACATAGTTGCTGATCCGAAATTGTTTTAAGGTTTTGGTCGACTTAGGAATGTTTTCATTAGGCGTAAAAGTAGTTTTTGGAGAGCTCGTTTCATGTAAGATAGATTTTCATGTATTGTACACTAAAATCGGACTTAAAACGGCCAAGTTATAGCCAAATAAAACTTGAAACATTTTTCGGCAAAATAATTTACATAGGTGCTTATGTGAATAGTAAAATGAGTTTTTAGACGCTTTCGGGATGTTTTGAGCTTTTAAAACACTAGCGAAACATATAGTATCACATATATATTGATTAGTATCATTTAAAAACATCGTTAACATATTTTAGGAAAAATGTTAATGTTACTAAAAAAAATATTAATTTAGTAAATATAGCGAGATAGACATAGAAGAATTGACGTTTATTTTTCTAGTGCCGATTATGGAAATTTGGATTTAGCAAATAAGAGGACTGGTATAACGACCCTAAACTAAAAACTTCCAAAAAAATAGAAACTTACTAAAAATAGTAATTTTTGGTTAAACGCCGAAACTTAACGAAAAACTCTATAATTTTATTTAGTTGCGTTTTGTTAATTAAGTCAAAGCACAAACACCCATGGATGTCTTTTCTTTTATAAGCGATTCGTTCAAGTTTCGTATACTTTCCGTCTTTCTAAGACGCGTCATTGATTTAGGTCTCAAGTAGGACCTCTTGGCATTATATCTCTTCATTGATATTTATCTCACCATTTGCTAAAGGTGAGTTCATAGACCCCGGTTTTACATCTTACTTTACTAGTTTTGGGTGAGAAACACCATTGCTTGTTTTTAAACTATGGACACAGTTACTTTACGTTGCCTTTTCCTGATTACGTGTTGCCTAAGTTGCGAATAGACCACTAATGCCCGAACTATCATGAACCGTTAATTTCTTGACCGGAGGACCGGTTGAGTGAGCGTGAATGTTGTAAATAGATCTATTGGGACTAATTATCCCTATCCGGGTAAGCTAAGCGTTACTCGATTCCGGGAGACACGAACAAACGAATATATACCATGTCGGATTTCACTAGGTGATCTTGGTCAGATACCTTTTGGGCAATTAATATCTTGTTTGGCATATAATGTGTTGCATCGAATTGAGCATCGATGTCATGATCTTAGCGCAACAGTAAATACTTTTTATGTGAAGTTGTATCTGTTATAACTGTCATGTGCGTATTGTGAACTTGTGGTCCACTCTTAATACTAAATTCAAACCTATGAATTCAACCACTTTATGTTGACGTTTTAAGCATGTTTTTCTTAGGTGCTTAGCCGTGGATGCTTTGCTGCTTTATGGTGTTGCCTTGCATTGGACCGATTTTCAAGAATTATTATCTACCATTTAAACATCGTTGTCAAACTTTAAAACTTTTAATCGCTTCCGCATATTATCTTTGAATCTATGTAAAACCTTAACTATTTTAATTAATGCAATAGATGTTCGGATTTTTAAACGAACTTGAAATGTCGTTCTTTGTATCTTGTTTTGAATGAATATATGACGTCCACTACGCCCGCCGGACACGGTTTCATCTAGCCCCGATGGAACTGTGACAAACGGATTTAAAATGAAGAAGTTACGCCATTTGACAAGCTTACGATAAAAAGTATTTTTATAAAAGAAATTTTATAAAAACATGCTACTGTTCATAACAGTAGGCTGTTGAGAAATAATTTTTTTAGATAGAACTTTTAATTACGAAGACGTGGACATAAGAATCACTAAAAATCGAATTAAAACGAATGAGATATGATTATTATACGATTTCCATAATTAAATTATAAAAAGTGTTTTTTTATAAATTCCACTTACTGATTACTATCTTAACAGTACATATAAATATAAATGAATGTAATATTTGAATTTATATTTTTCAAATACATAATCCATACACATACAAAGACTATAAAACGAAGTTTAAAAACGAAAAAATTATGATTATAAAACCTAATATTACTATTTTATATTGTTGGCACATATTTTTATGAAATCAATTAAACTAATTATATAATATTATTATATAATTACATAAAGTTGTTAAAACAATTATTATTTATAAACGATCAATTGTTGGACAAATATAACATTTTTACAAATGCAAACACATGAACATTATTTTACGAATATCAAATATATATTGTTTAATTGTATAAAATAAACAAACATGCTTAGGTGTGATGTAACAATATGAAATTATATGTTGTGGTTAGTTATTCAAAGTACATGGCACACACAGACGACCTATATTTAATTAGGTTGCATTCGGCACTACGGACCATTATTTGCACACTATTTGATTTAGATTATCAATTCAGTCACTGGGTGAGTTTCATGAAGCCTCTTATTTTATCATTTCAGATGATAAACAACTTTAGGAGGGGAAGAAACATGCAGTTAATTTCACAAATTGAACGCAAGTGTACATTTTAACCATTAATTACGTTTTGCCTAAGTAATGATAACCCTCTAGCCCATATCATGAACTGTCAATTACTTTGTGTAAGCGCGAATATTATAAATAGATCTATTTGGGATTGACATCCTTATTCGGGTGAGTAGCGCTCACTGTCACGGTTTGCCGGACAACGAACGTATACCATGCCGGATTTGGGATGTTGCGGGTTAGAACATCATCAAGGGCAATGTAGGCAATTTATATTGCAATTCATACATGTCGAGCTTCAGTGTCATGAGCTTATGGAAACGTAATTACTTTTTGTTATGTTTGCATCTGTTGCATTATCATACACTTAGAAATCTTGCGGTCCTACATTATATTTACATAAATCTGTGAATTCACCAACTTTATGTTGACGTTTTAAAACATGTTTTTTCAGGTCAATAAAATACAAGTCAAGGATACATTGGTGGTCGTTATTTTGGATGTCATTGCATAAGGATTTAGAAGCATTACATTTTGGGGATATTTTTTGGGTTTTAAAACCTTTACATTACAAGTGAAACATGTTATGCCCGTTGTGCTTTTGTAAACAAAGACTTTTCCGTTATTCCAATTATTAGCTGTTTTTTTTTTATTTTTTTCAAACCGACTCATTAAGGTCTTCCTCATATTTTGTGCTATTGAGCTATGATGTAATGCTCCCGGACACATTATTCCGCTGCGACCCTATTTGGGGGTGTTACACCATTGTCATTCCTATGCCTTATAAACAAAGTGTGATTCCCTCAATTATCAATTGAGGATTCGTGATACCCTAACTATAAGGTCGAAATACTTCAATCTAAAAATAATCTCTACACGGTTCAAAGAATATATCCAGATTGTTTGATTATTATCACTCACACACACCCAAATTCTGACATGCGCAACACCCTAGGTTCACCCCTAAAGTTATTGTTACTTTGACATCAAGTTTAGCTTTCTATTTGTTCTATACTACTTGTTATGATATGATACCCATGTTACTGCCACCATCCACAATATGGTGGGCCTACTATTCTTGATTATACATACTATTGAGGACTGTAGTGGCATCGTTATAACCAGTGCCGCTGCAGTTAACCACAACCTTGGCGCCACGAGGCAACGAAGGACAAAGCTTTTCAAGATATGCCAAAGCATGAGACGCTTCCAATGCTGGAATAATCCCTTCAAGTCGACATAGTCTTTTATACGCTGCATTTGTTCAACAAACAGTTAGGTTCAACATATAATCGATGATGTTATAAACTTCATCTGAGTTTATATAAAGACACGAGAATTATAATAAATTCCTGACTTGACAACTTGATATATATTTCTTAAAGAGATAACTGCCATCAAACGTGGTGAAATGTCAATTATGATAGATTTAGAAGCTAATATTTAAACTTTTCATGAAATTAGCTCCCCTTCTAAAAAATTATTTCATTTATAAGCAAGGACAAGTCAAGTGATTAATTTGCTATCACAATTATGCTTTAATGTTTGTTCTTGGCTTACCATCAATAGCTTCTTGATCACTAACTGTGTAACACTCTACTCTGCTAGCATCTCTTAGAAAACTTAACTCTGGACTAACCCCTGGAAATTCTAATCTACATAAAAACAGAAACAAAAACCAATAAAGTTACTCTTTCTGAATCTAGTTTATATAGACAAAAACTCTTTGCTTCAAATTATTAGATGGTACTTACCCACTAGCCACAGATTGTGTTCTTGCAATTTGGCCTTCTTCATCTTGAAGCAAATAACACTTGGCACCATGATAAACACCAACTTCACCTCTTACAAGACTTGCGGAGTGTAAGTCACCGCTGTTATTTCCCATGCCACCACCCTCGACTCCAATCATCCGTACACTCTTGTCTCCTATGAATTCATGAAACAAACCTAATGCATTGCATCCACTCCCTACACAAGCAACCAATACATCTGGCATCCCACCCCACTTCTCCATTGCTTGTATCCTTGTTTCTTTTCCTATCACTGAATTGAATTCACGGACCATGGTCGGGATAGGGTGCGGGCCCACAGCCGTTCCAGATAGATAGTAGTCAGTTTCAAGGTTTTCTATCCATTCTCTGATTGATTCTGAGGCTGCATCCTGAAAACTTCCATCCACAGGCTTAACCTGGAACACAATTGTTCGATGATTAGTTTCTTAAACCGTATTTCTAATAGAAAATATCGTAATTCGCATGATTTATGGAATTTCTTTTAGTATGATCCTAGGTTTGATGGGATCTTAAAGTAGGAATAAAAATGGAATTTGGATTGAATGGACTAGTTGAACCCAAATTATATTTCAGTTCTACAGAATTAAACTAAACAAGGTATTTTTTTTTTTTTGCTTAATTAACTCTTAACAACCAGTGATATTTTTTAACCTTATACACCAGTTCAAATGTTTTAGATAGGCCTAAATTTAGTGATACTTTAGATTTGCACATTCTTTGTTCGAATTGTTTTCAGAGATTTTCATTTCCCTATTTTTTTCTATTAAACAACTTTTTATGTACTTTCTTAGTATAAATCGATGTAATTAAATAATTTACAAAATAAATACTGTATAAACTAATGTGTACAATCCATATTTAAAAAAGATTTTCACACCGAGAAATTAGTTTCCTGTAATTAACAATGACAAGTTGGGTCCAGAGAAAATTAAGACACCTGAGCTCCGAGCAACTTCATGATTTGCACATTTGAAGTTTTTTGCAGCATATCTTTGGTCCCCATGAAAACAGTACAATCCAGAGAAAACTTGGCACACACAGCGGCTGCTGCAATACCATGGTGGCCAGCGCTTGTTGCTGTTATAACATTTTTTCGTCCCATGCGTTGCCAAAATCGCTTGTGCGACAACATTGTTCATCTTGTATGATCCACCATGGCTCATATCCTCTCTTTTGAGATATATATCAGGCCCTCCCCCGTTGATATTCTTGTAATGATCCGTCAGCCTTTTTGCATAGTAAAGTGGAGTTTCTCGTCCTACATAATCCCTTAGTGCAGTTGCTAACTCCATCTATGTCGATCAAATTTCAAAATCAAACCACTTTTCAAGGTTAATCCAATATTAATAAAAAAGAATTAACAAAAGGCCGGCGAAAATTAATATAAATATCTCTTAGCCCATTATTTGGCATGGGATAGAATTCATATCTTAATAAATGTGTGTGTATGTACTCCGTCTATGCATGATACTACACGGGGATTATATATAAATCAAGTTTATTTTAAATTTTTTTGTGCCATATGAGGAATTTTCCGTGTTTAATGTTTTGAAATTATGATATTAATACAACTAATAGTTACGCACGTGGTTTTACACAAAAAATTCATTATGTATTAATATAAGTGTTTTAAAACCCCGGGTTGACCGAGTCGGGTGACCGGAAGCTGGATTTTGCAAAAAAAACACGGTTGAACCGTGATCCGGTGGCTCAACCGGATTGATTAAAAAACTATTTTTTTAAACAATGATTGATATCGATTAGTATTTTGTAAAGATTTTGTATCAGAAAGATTTTAATTTTATTTAACTCACATGAGTGTTGATGTTGATGTTGTTGTTTAAATTTATCTATTAATATAATGTTGTACACAATATGCGAGTTTAATATGTTTTATCTCATATTGTTATATAAACTCTAAATAGATTTTGTATATGTTGTATTTTTAAAGTATAAAGTCTATAAGATATAAAGTATAATATATAGGGTTTTTGTTTATTTTTTAAAGTTATTAAAAGATATGGAAAATTATAAGTTTCACTTAACTTCATATGATTTATTTAGAATTCAACCACTAAAGTTTTATTAATTACCCTTTTTTTTAAGTTTTTGTTTTTCACAAATTTGACATCTTTATTTTTATATTTTTTTTCTCTATCAAATTTCTCCACCAATTTTTTCAATTTTGACCAAAATTGGTTCAATTTTAATTTTTTTAACCAATCAGATCGCACGATATTGCCTGCGTGTCAAAATCAAGCGTTCTGATTGGTCCAATTTTTTCTTCTATAAGATCAAATACAAAACTTCAAAATGATGTAATTCTTTTATTATATAAAAGATAATATGATATAATCCAAGTACTTTAATTTAGAGTTAATCGCATAAATTGTCCTTGTGGTTTGTCAGGTTTAAAGAAATTGATTCTCAAAAAGAAAATTCAACGGATCATCTCATCATGGTTTTGACCCGTAACAGATTTGGCCCCTTGACCACTAATGTTGTTAATTTGACCGTTAAAATTTCTTTTTAGGGACCAATTTCGTTAAACACGACAAACCACATGTTCTAATATGAAATTAACTCTAATAATAATAAGAGGGTGGTTTCGTTATGTTTCTTCACCATATAGTCAAACTAACATAACTAGTGGTCAAGGGACCAAACCCGTTCCCGGTCAAACCCATAAGGAGATATCCGTTAAAAAAAATTCTAGGACCAATTTCGTAAACCCGATAAACCATATGACGATAATGCAAATCTCTTAATCTATAGGTAGAAAAATGAATACAATATAATACAGAACTGAGTAATCTTGAATCCAAAATAAAGAATATGCCTACTAGTAAGAAAAGAGTATTATTCTGATGATAGTATGGAGATTACAAATTGCCTAGATATTTTACTTGTGATATATGATAATATGTGGCCCATAAAACTTACTGTATTTCGGTATCAACAAGCGCATGAAAAAAGATTTAAAAGCTAACCTTAAACTCCTGATCATGCAAAACGGACTTGAACATAAATTCAAGTTCTTCCAACGGAGCGACAAGGACTTCGGCTACAAACTTTCCTCCAAAGGTTCCAAACTTTCCGGGAGTTAGAGTTGTCTCGCTAGCAATAGTACTTAGTGTCTTTGTACAAGATTTATTTCTGTAATTTACTTGTGTGTTTAAAGCCACTGGCTCAAGGCTTGGTGATGCCACCTTCATAACACAGGTGAGAGAAGAAATATGGAATTTGCATGCCATTTTCTAAGAGAATTGAAGCTTTTGATTGGTATATGATAACTAAACTATAACGTTTAGGAGTATATATAATGCAACTTTAAGAAGACACGTATTTAAGAGAATTACAATTACTCGTTGATTTTTGAACTTATGAAACACATGTTAGATTTCTTTTTCTTTTTAAAAAAATTGATGCGGACGTATATATGGCCTATATATTATTAGAGGCCCATCCAATTGTGTAGATGGACCAAGATCTATTAGGTTACGTTTCTTATCATGTTTCCTATACTCTATAAATACTCATGAATAATATAGTATAACCTACCACGCATCTATTGTTTTGTTGTATTTTATGATTTAATTAACCCTTAATTAACACGAATACGCAACATAAGACAAATAATCACGTATAAAATAATGTAATTAACAAAGGATCAAGATATGTGTATCTTTTAGCAATTAAATCAAACGAACACAAATCTTGAATATACGCGTGTGTATAAAACTAATAAACACGCAAAACCACCAAAAATCTGGAGAAGTGTATTGAGAATGATAGTTGTTAAGGTGAGACGGTGTTTGATTGTAGTTGGCAACTAAGGCAAGTGGATCTTGGTATCGTTCACGTAATAATCGAGTTTCATTTGCATGTGCCTCATGTTGTTGAAGATATGAATACAGTTGATCATAATTGGTTGTATGCAAATCTCTATCCAACTTCACATCCGTCACAAATTTGCTCCATTCTGGTGGAAGACTGTTCAGAAACTTAGTATTCACTTGAACTGGTCTCATTGTCATGTTGATGATGTGTATCTCATTGATGAGTTGAGCGAATCTCCAATACTACTGATACAGTGTTTCACCCTTTACATGAGTAAACTTATCAAACTCTTCATACAGTTTACACTCTCGTTCTTGTAATGACAATGATGTGCCTTGCATTAGAAGCTTAACTCTGTCCCATATCTCTTTGGCAACTTTGTGATGATTGAAAATAGCATACACATCTGGAGGTAGTCCTTGAAGAACAATGTTGGTAGCTTTAAGATCACAGTCAGCTTGGAGCTTTTCTGTAGTTTTGAGTTCTTCGTACTTCTTTTTCCTAGTTTTGCCATTCTCTTCAACAGTAGGCCAGATAAGAGGACCATTTTCAAATGAGTTAAGAATCATTCTCCCGTTCTCCCCATCCTTTATGTATAGTTCCATATGGCTCTTCCATGAGTCATACATAGTTTTATCCAACATGGGAGGATGGTTGTCCGCACCTACAATAATCATGAATTCAACTAAAGTTGTCATTTTGAATTGATTGATTAAATGAGAAAAGATAACTTTTGTTCGTTCAGTGGTTAGAGGAATTTGTGTTAAAGTGATGTTCTTGAAGTGTTGAAATTATGGAATTACACAGGATTTCACAATTCTTGATAAAACCGAGAAGCTAAATGAATATTTCACAGGATTTTACAAATCACAGAAAAACCGTATAAATCACCTAGAAGAAATGTATAAATCGCCCATGCAAAAACAGTGTATAAATCTCCCAAGGACAATGTATAAATTTCCCAAATGCATTGTATAAATCACCCAAGAGAAATAGTATAAATCGCCTAAGAGAAGTGTATAAATCTCCCAATGAAAGTGGTATAAATCGCCTGAAGAATACGTATAAATCACCCATAAGAAACGTATAAATCACAAAAGAGAAACTGTATAAATCGCCCAATATACGAGGTATAAATCACCCAAGGAAGATGTATAAATCGCCTAGAAGAAAATCCGTATAAATCACACAAGCTTGAACACTGTCACACCCTCAAACGGGGCCTGGACGGAAACACGTGTCTGGGGGCGTGACGTCATAATATACATCACACAAGATACAAAGAACGACATCTAAGGATACGTTTAAAAATATAACATCGTTGCATTGATTAAAATAGTTAAAGTTTTACATAGGCCCAACAATAATATGCGGAAGCGAATAAAAGGTTTTAAAGTTTGGCAACGATGTTAACATAGATAATAATAATTCTCGAAAATCGGTCCAATGCAAGGCAACACCAAGAAGCAATCAAAGACATCCATAACTAAGCACTTAAGAAAAACATGCTAAAACTGTCAACATAAAGTTGAGTGAATTCATAGGTTTGAATTTAATATTAAAAGTGGACCACAAGTTCACAGTACGCACGTGACAGTTATAACAGATACAACTTCACATAAAAAGCATTTACGTTTGCACTAAGCTTATGACACCGAAGCTCAATTTAAAAGGAAGCATTTTATATGCCAAATAGTACTCCTCGCCCTAAAGGTATCTGACCAGGATCACCTATTGACATTCCGACATGGTATATATCCGTTTGTTCGGACCTCCAAAACTAGTAAGCGCTACTTACCCGGATAGGGATAATTAGTCCCAATAGATCTATTTACAACATTCGCGCTTACTTAACTAGTACGGTCGGTTAAGCAATTGACGGTTCATGATAATTCGGGCATTAGTGGTCTATTCGCTACTTAGGCAACACGTAATCAGGAAAAGGAAACGTAAAGTAAATGTGTCCATAGTTTAAAACAAGCAATGTTTCTCACCCAAAAATAGTAAAACACGGGGCTATGAACTCACCTTAGCAGGATGAGCAAATGATAATTCACGCAAGAAAAAGATGATATATAAATCTAGCCGCGACCTAGAATAATAACACGTCTTAGAAACACGGAAAGTATGCCAAGAAATGCACAAGATGTTCATCTCTAAAATACATCCATTTGTGTTTGCTTTAGTTTGATTATCAAATCATGACGAAATAAAATCATATAGTTTTCCGTTAAGTTTCGGCGTTTAACCAAAAATTACTATTTTTAGAAAAAAATTCTATTTTAGGAAAGTTTTTAGTTTCGGGACGTTAATACCGTCCCCTATATTTATTAAGTTTCCATATTTTCAAGACGCACTAAGTAGCCTTAATCGCTTAACTTCTATGTCCGTTTCGCTAAGTTTTACCAAACTTACTATTTTAGTAACTTTAATGCTTTTCCTAAAATACGTTAACGACGTCTTTAAATGATACTAATCAATAGGTATGTGTTACTATATGTTTCGCTAGTGTTTAGAAAGTCCAAAAATGTCCGAAAGTGTCCGAAAACTCATTTTACTATTCACATCAGCACACTATTCATCCGGTTTTGTCGAAAAATGTTTCAAGTTTCATTTGGCTATAACTTGGTCGTTTTAAATCCAATTTTAATGTGCGATATATGAAAAACTATCTATTCGAAACGAGCTCTCCAAAAACTACTTTTACGCCTAATGAAAACATTTTTAGGTCGACCAAAACCTCAAAACAAATTTGGGACAGCAAGCACTTTTTGCCAAAAACGCAACCAAAATCCACCCAAACTTCACAATAGTGCCTAATCTAGCCTAATCTCCATTCACAACTAATCCACAACAAAACCACACCTAAATCTAACCTAATCCCTTCATTTCTATTGTTGCAACTCTCATTCAACTCTCATCTCACCAAGAACATAATATTTAACTAGTGAAATAAAGTAGTATCATTATTTATGAAATCTTGTCTTTAAAATCTTTCAAAAATTAAAACACAACATATGGATGTATGGATCTTGAACATATAAGAAGAACATAAGAAAAACCACAAGAAAAGATTCAAGACACTTACAAGAATGAAGAACAAGTAGAAAAATCACAAGATCTATACCCCAAAATCATAGATCTATACAACCCAACAACAAATCTTGAAACCCTAACTTAGATCTTGAAGAAAAACCTTTAAATCAAAGAACCAATACTTCAAAACACCTTAGATGTTCTTAGAAATGAACCTAGTATGCTTGGATTTTGCAAGAAATCAAAGATATGAAAACCCTAAAGAGGGTGTTTGTTGGCCGTGGACTTCAAATGAGGAAAAGGAAGAGAAAAATTTTGTTGGTGACTTTGAAAATGATATGAAACCCTAAGTGTGGTATAATGTGGTATTTATAGGAGAAGTGAGAGTCTAGGGTTTCTTAATTTTTAAGTATATAGTGACCAACATACACCAAAGGTGTGTGTACACCTTTGTTCGGCCGAAACTAAGCTACAAGGACCATGTGGTTCATTTTTTTTAGTCTTGGTTCATTATACTTGGTCTTGATTTTGAATTTCGGTCAAATGAGGTCAAAGTGTGTAAGTATCATTTGTCTTGGTCTAACTTGAGGATATGTGCATGAAAAAGACCCTCTCATGTGTCATTTTCACTACTTACATGCACACATGCATAATAAGACAAGGAAAGATGCCTTTGATTTAATTTTAAGGTTCAAGGTGCATTTGGTTTGGTTTTAGGCATCCAATATACAACAAGGGGGAGAGTGAACGAAATTTTTAGACTTATGGACATGAGATGGATGATAACTAAAGTTTACACGAAAAGATTTTGAGTTTTCGAGGTTTCGTTAGGTCAAAAAAGCGAAAAACGTAATTTAAACGTTAAAGCGTAAAAATAATAAACGAGAGTGATCGTAATCTACTAAACACTTAGAAAAGATAAAATAACTCATATAATATCTAAACTAATCAAAATCCGAAGTCGGAACGCGTCCGATGACGTTTTTCAGATTTACGCGGGTTAACTTCCCGGTAAACTATCAGATTCAAACGTAACGTATAAAAGTTGAAAATAATGATCAGAAAAGTTTAAAATATTGATCTGAAATTTTTAGGGTGTGACATTCTTCCCTCGTTAAAAGAGCTTTGTCCTCAAAGCTTAAGACGTGGACGGAGGGCTAACGAAAAGATGAGGGTACTTCTTCTTCATTTGATCTTCTCGCTCCCAAGTAAACTCGGGCCCTCGTCTTAAATTCCAATGGATCTTTACGATTGGAATGCGGCTCTGCTTTAGTCGTTTAACTTCTTGATCCATAATTTTAACTGGTTCTTCAATGAAATTAAGCTTGTCATCAATCTGGATCTCATCCAACGGAATAGCTAGTGGTTCGTCTATGAGACACTTCTTAAGATTGGAAACATGAAATGTACTATGAACTCGGCTTAATTGCTCTGGAAGTTTAAGTCGATAAGCAAGCATTCATACTTTAGCAAGAATCTTAAAATGTCCAATATAGCGAGGGTTCAACTTCCACCGTTTGCCGAAACGTATCACCCCTTTCCATGGCGACACTTTCAACATGACCTTGTCTCCAACCTCAAATTCCAATGGGTTATGTCTCCTATCGGCGTAGCTCTTCTGTCTATCTCGTGCAGCTTGAATACGTTTCTTGATCTGAATGACCTTCTCAGTTGTTTCATGGATAATTTTTGGGCCAGTGAGTTGAGTGTCTCCAACATCAGCCCAACAAATAGGCGATCTACATTTTTGGCTGTAGAGAGCTTCAAACGGTGCAGCCTTGATACTAGTGTGATAGCTGTTATTGTAAGAAAATTCCATCAAAGGTAGGTGTCTATCCTATCATTTCCCAAAATCAATCACACAAGCACATAACATGTCCTTCAAGGTTTGGATGGTCCTCTCACTCTGACCATCAGTCTGTGGATGGTAAGCCGTACTCATATCCAATTGAGTACTTAGGGCTTCGTTCAGTGATTTCCAAAAATGAGATATAAACTTACTGTCTCGATCAGAAATAATCAAAACCTATACACCATGTCTCGAGACTACTTCCTTCAAGTATTGTCTCGTCAACTTCTCCATTGAGTCGGTTTCCTTCATTGGTAGGAAATAAGCAGACTTTGTGAGTCGGTCTACAATTACCCAAATTGTATCTTGACTAGACGTCGTCTTTGGTAACTTAGTAACGAAATTCATAGTAATGTTTTCCCACTTCCATACTGGGATCACAGGTTGAACCAACAAACTGGATGGTTTTGGCATTCAGTCTTGACTTTGGCACAGGTCAAACATTTACTGACGTAGGTGGCAATCTCTGCTTCCATATTCGGCCACCAATACAGTTTCTTTAAATCCCGATACATCTTGTCCGATCTAGGATGAATTGAATATTTTGACTTATGTGATTCATGCATAATCAACTCTCTTAAGTCACCAAAACAGGGAATCCAACTTCTATTCCTCAAACATAACATTCCATCAGCACGTAGCTCTGGCTTCTTAATCATACCAACCAAATCTTTGGTTCCAATATTCTCTTCCTTTCTCGCCTCAACTTAAGCATTTAAAATTTGCACAGGAAGGTTCAAACCAATCGTCAAAACCAAAGTTCAAACTCGTAGTGGCTTAATCCGTTCCTTTCGGCTCAAGGCATCCGCCACCACATTCGCCTTTCTAGGATGATAACGAATCTCGTAGTCGTAGTCGCTCAACAGCTCCAACCATCTACGTTGTCTCATGTTTAACTCTTTTTGATCTAGAATATGTTGCAAACTCTTATGATCAGTGAACACAACGCATTTCATGTCGTACAAATAATGTCTCCACATTTTGAGAGCAAATACTACAGCTCTAAGTCATGTGTAGTGTAATTCTTCTCATGAATCTTAAGTTGGCGTGATGCGTAGGCTATGACCTTCTCCCTTTGCATCAAAACTGCGCCCAATCCTTTACGAGAAGCATCACAGTAAACCACGAAGTTTTCACTTCCTTCGGGTAAAGCCAAAATCGGTGCACTACACAACTTCTGTTTCAACAGTTGAAATGCAGCTTCTGCCTTTTCACTCCAATCAAACATCACGTTCTTTTGAGTCAGCTTCGTCATAGGTTTGGTAATTTTTGAGAAACCTTCGATAAATCGTCGGTAATAGCCAGTAAGACCTAGAAATTGACGAATCTTTGTCGGAGTCTTGGGCGATGCCCAATCCTTGATTGACTCAATCTTAGTTGGGTCCACATGAATGCCTTCACTATCAATCACGTGACCAAGAAATTGTACCTTCGACAACCAAAATTCACACTTTAAAAACTTGGCGTACAATTCCTCATTCTTAAGCAACTCCAGGATTAAATTAAGGTGTTCTGCGTGCTCTTCTTTGCTCTTAGAGTAGATCAAGATATCATTAATAAAAACAATCACGGATTTATCTAAGTACGGTTTGCACACCCGATTCATTAGATCCATGAATACCGCTGGTGCGTTGCATCACTTGAAACTCATAGTGACCGTAGCGTGTCCTAAACGCTGTCTTTGGAATGTCTTCCTCTCGAACTCTAAGTTGGTGATGACCCGAACTCAGGTCGATCTTAGAGTAGACTCTTGATCCTTGCAACTGATCAAACAAGTCGTCGATTCTCGAAAGTGGATATCGATTCTTCACAGTTAGCTTGTTCAGCTAACGGTAATCGATACACATCCGAAATCTTTCTTTTTGACAAACAAGACCGGGGCTCCCCAGGGTGAGGAACTCGGTCTTATAAATCCCTAGTCAGAAAGTTCTTGTAATTGAGTAGACAATTCTTGCAATTTCGACGGTGCTAATCTATATGGGGCTCGTGCCATAGGTGCAACACGAAGGACCAAGTTAATTTGAAATTCGACTTGTCGTGTTGGCGGTAATCTAGGTAAGTCCTTTGGAAATACCTCTGGAAAGTCCCGTAGAGTCGGCACGTCCTCAAGTCGCTTTTCCTCCGACTTGTCTCCAATTTCCTTCTTCGTTACTTGTGCCCGTCTACAATCTGTGTTAATCATAATAATCCTCTGTAGAAGGTCATTTCCATTGTCTCGATGGGTGGTGTGATGCCCCGACATTCTCCCTCTTGTTTCTCTCTTCAAAATTAAAATAAAGTAAAATAAAGATAAAGTAAGTCGGGGCTTCCCCCGCTTTCTCCCCCTCATTCCATCCCCCCCCAAATCGTTGTCCTAAAAATGAAAATGTTGGCAAGGTGACGGTTTAAAAAAGAAAAGGAAAAAAAAAGTATCGTGTTCAACCTTAAAAATCTTAAATAAATCGGAGGCAATGTTTCTCGATGAAGGTATGGAGACGACGTAGGAAGAAACAAAAGTTGTGGGAACGGGTGCTCCAATTCCGTGTATTCACGAGTTTGGAACTGTAAGATAACTTTAGGGGTCGAATGGACCTGTTACATATTTTCCGGTGTTATATAAAATATTATAATGTAAATTTAATGAAATAGTTTCTAATGACCATCCGTATCACCTCACGATGGTCTTTGGAAAATGTTTTAGAGGACATTGTGGCCCACTCCACAATGTCTTAGGAAAAATTTAGTATTATATAGACAACTTCTAATAAAAGAAATATACGTAAGGCAGACGTAAACGTAGAGAAAAGACAAACGTGCGCAAAAAAAGGGCAGAGGTAAAAAACCCAATCATAGTAGGTTCAAAGCAAGGGCAAAAATGATGTAAAAAGTAATTATGTGGCAATAATGATATATTAAATTGCACTTTATATATATATATATATATATATATATAATATAGATAACATATATAAAATGCTATTAAAATATATTCTTGATCGACATAAAATGCTGTGGAGGGATCTTGAAACCCCAAGTCGCGATGGCCACATTTTGAGGATGACTCCCCCGCCACCTTGATAATGGTGGCAAGTTTGAATCTCATCCAAAAGAGGATACAAGAAAGTATTGATGCACAACCTAAATAACATTGGTGCATACAGATGTTGAACTTGGATGAAGCATACAGAGTGCCCATCAATATGATATAGATTATTAATGTGTTTTTATGGGCAATTATATTAAAAAGCTAGAAAAAAGTTTCAAAAGTGGACGTGAAAGAGCATTACACGGATTGTTAAACCATTCAATCCAATTAAGAAATGATTTTTTGATCCACTTGTTTGAAAACATCTTCACGTCATTAAGAGGTATTTGTTAGATCGTTGTAGGAGAAAAGCTATATTGTTTCTAAATCTCTAAATGGACCATCAGGTTGTTTGAATAACTACGTCAAAGGAATTAGAGTGTTTAGGCTCAAGATGTACTTGATCTGCCAAATTAATAACATCATAAAGGCCGTTGATGCACGCGTTTGATAACCTCCACCAATTCAAGATGTTCTTCCACATTATGAAGTCCCAAATAAATAGATATTCTTTAGCCTGTTAAAGCTTAGTTAACTTGGATAAATCCAAACTAACTATAAGAGAAACTATGACTGTGAATACTACAAGTTATGCGGAATCTAACTTGCAATACTAAGAAGAACAATGAATACTAAACTTGAATATATTGATTGCAAATATTCTGCTAAGGTTACAGAATGACTAACTATGAATTAATAATTCTAACTATGCCGTAGGGTTCCTTTTATACACCAAGGAAACCCTAACGGGCTTTATAAAATGCGTATAATGATAATGCATATCTATTCCTAATATATCTCATGCATATCACTTTAGCAGTACTAACTATATAATACTAACAGCACTAACTATTAACTAACAATACTAACTATACTGACAGTACTAACATTTGTACTGGCAGTACTAACTAATATAACTAGCAGTACTAACTACTTAATTTATTTCTTCAGTCTTTAGCAGCAATATCAATCTTGAACCTACAGTAGTAAAGTAGAACTGGCAGTAGTAACTCAAAATTCCTAACAATCCTCCCCTAAACTTGATATTTACTTGTCAATCATCAAGTTTCTTCAGTTTAAGCATCTTGGTCATTAGGAGGATGTATCCAAACATTTTACTACTCTTCAAGCATTGATTTGATGAACTTGATAAGCTCAAATGCCATAGTACTTTCTTCTTCAGCTTCTAACTGCAAGTTCAGCATCTTCTCCAATAATTCCTTGATCAGTTGGTACTTTTTCTCTATTAGCATATTAATCTCCATAGGTGTACCATCCATAAACAGAGTGTGAACTCTACAATTTTCATGCAATTTCCATTTCAGCAATTTCATAACATTGGCTCTGTCTTGTCACTGCTCCTCCCCTTCATTCAAATCATCATCTGAAGACTCAACCTGGTTGTATTTCCTCCTTCTTGGTTGTGAGGTGCTTGACTTCCTTTGTGTTTCTAATCTCTTGACTCTTTTCTTTAGTCTGAGGATCTCCACAGCTTGAGCGTCCTTCTCTTTCTCTAAGTCAAGCACCTGTTTTGACAATTTTGTACACATAGTCATCAATTCCTGTAGTTTTAGTCTACCATCAT
The DNA here is from genome assembly GCA_026074375.1 of Tanacetum coccineum. Classification (NCBI taxonomy): domain Eukaryota; kingdom Viridiplantae; phylum Streptophyta; class Magnoliopsida; order Asterales; family Asteraceae; genus Tanacetum; species Tanacetum coccineum. The sequence goes on from BQNB010055820.1 coordinate 22,520, forward strand.
CACTTCCAGGTGTATAACCTCCTGGGAGAGGTGAATCATGGGGTGTGATTGGTACATTAGCCATCAATGCAAATTGATGTTCCATCCTGCCCTCCCTACTTCTAGATGTGTGACCTTCTGAGAGAGGTAGTTTAATGGGCTGTTCAAGCACTCTCGCAGACCTAGTCTGAGCAGGAGCACCCCCTATGGTATCTTGGCGCCTTGGACTGCCACCTGTATCCATACCCTGAGGAATGTCAACATTAGGCATTGTCGTAGTCTGGGTCCTAATTATGTTATCACTGTCCTGTGCTGCATCTAAGCTAGCAGCAGTAGTGATAGCCCTTTCCACACTGTCACCCCCTCCTTATGGACAACCTTATCTGCTTCAAGGTCTTAAGGTACACTAATCTGAGGTATCTGAATGTCCTTTTTGGTTCTCATACGTGTTTGAGTCTTTCTTTTTCTTTGATATGTAGTTGGAGATGGGAGTAGTTGCTCAATGTGAGCTTCAATTTGAGGTTCATGAAAAATTTGGTTGTGAAGTAGAGGGTGTGGGTTGGGGTTCAGGGGGACCTTCACCCTCATGTGCTTGGTTATGGACCAACAGTATTAACGGTAACAAGCAGTACTAATATTAGCTTGGCAGTATTAATATTAGTCTAACAATATTAATATTAGTCGAACAGTAATAACTTGTTCTCCAATAACTATGCAATAACATGCCTCTATTCATCACAAGCACACTAGAAATAACTAGATAGACGTGAGAATTCATGAGGATCCATATCTATGCATAGCCCATGAATAAAAGTTAAGAACTGTTAGCCAAAACAACATACCAGTTGTAATCCATTCCACTCAAGACTTCCAGTTGTTTAGGAACACATGAAATCCAACCATACTACTTTGCTTAACCTAGCAGTACTAATCCTTGAGATATCAGATTAAGCTTTAAATTCATCTAAAAAGCATCTCCACTGATCATCATGTTTACCTTCCAACTTCAATCCAAATAGCACTTGTATATAATCCGTTGCACTTATACACCATTAACCTCCCCTGAGATCATGCAGCTACAGATTAAGCATACAAATGCTTGCCACTAGAAAATTAAATCTACTTACATCAAAAGCTTTAGTGAGTAAATCAGCTACATTATTATCAGTGTGTATCTTAACCATCTCTATAACTTCCACCAAAAGCAACAAAACCTCCATCAATGTCTTGATAGTTAGTAAGGAAGTCTTTGTTCCCTGTCATGTGCCTGGAACATCCACTGTCAAATATTCCTTTGTTCTTCAAAGCTTATGGATTTCCTTACATAAAAGTAAGAGAGTCAGTGTCTCTTAGGGACCCAAGCCACTATAGACTTGAGTCTGCCTTGTGGATCTATATAATTTACTATTTTTGAGACTCATGATCCACTATTGTGTTTGGAGACATTGTTTAAATCAGTCATTTTAGGTCTCCAAACACAACCTGCTATTTTCCTAGCAGTATTAACACCATTTACTCTGACAGTATTAACTTTTTCATTTGAAATCTTGGTATTTGGTGTTGTTGATTTATAAATGCAGTAACTGGTTGATATTTCATAGAATTTATTAAAAGGAATCAATATGAAAAAGTCCAATAGGTCCTTGTCCTGCAACATTTGGTTTATTTTCAAGAAAGTTTACATTCATATTCTCTTCAACTTTTCTGGTTTGAGAATTAAATACCCTGAAAGCTTTGCTATTTACAGAGTACCTCACTAAAAACCCTTCTTCAGCCTTCCCGTCAAATTTGCCTAAAGGGTCTAGGGTATTTAGGATAGTAACAGGACATCCAAAAGGTCTCATGAAACTTATGCTTGGTGGTCTGCCAGTTATAAGTTCAAAGGGTGTCTTGTTATGAGGCTTGGTCACTAAAACCCTATTTAGAACATAACAAGCAGTATTAACTGCTTCATCCCAAAATACAGTAGGTAGAAGTGAGTCTGCTAGCATAGTCATAGCAGCCTCAATCAGAGTCATGTTCTTTCTCTTAGCAACTACATTTTGTTATGGAGTTATGGTAATACTAAATTCCTTTTTTATCCCTTTTAATCCACATAATTCATTCATTTCCCTGTTTTTGAATTCTGTCCCATTATCACACCTGATTACTTTAACCTTATGGTTTAATTGGTTTTCTATTTATGTTATAAATCTCTTAAGAATCCCGCTAGTCTCATCCTTAGAGGCTAAGAAGAAAACCCAACTAAACCTGCTATGTCATCCAGTCACAACAAGGGCAAAAGTCTTATATGTTGATACTCCTAACAATGTTGGACCGAAACAAGTCCATAATGCAACATCTGTAAGGGTTGGCTGATAGAGCTCATAAGTTTAGCCTTATAGGAAGCCTTGTGTTGCTTTCCATTCTGACAAGCAACATAAGTATGGTCATTGTTAAAAATCTTTGAATGAAGACCTCTTGCAAGGTTTCCCTTCACAAGTTTATTCATTGTTTTAAAATTCACATGACCCAGCCTCCTATGCGATAGTTTAGACTCATCAATTGTAGATTTTGTAAACAACAAGTTTAAATCTCCAAGAATGAACAACATTCTATTAAATCAAAGCTGTACATAATGCCTTGGCCTGGGAACTCCTAAGCAGTACTTGGCTTTCATAAGTTTGCTTAAAATCTGGAGACAAAACAAGACATTCCAGTTATCAGTGAAAAGAACACTATTTTTCTTGTGACACATTTGTGAGACAGAGAAAAGATTAAACTTTAGTTCTTTGACAAAAAACACATCTTCAAAATCTAACTTATCTGATCCTTATCTTTTCTTTCCTTTATCTTACCACCTCTAGCACTTCCACCAAAGGCAACAAAACCTCCATCAATGTCTTGATAGTCAATAAGGAAGTCTTTGTTCCCTGTCATGTGCCTGAAACATCCACTGTCAAATATTCCTTAGGGGTCGGGGGGGGGGGGGGGGGGGGGGGGGGGGGGGGGGGGGGGGGGGGGGGGGGGGGGGGGGGGGGGGGGGGGGTTTAAAGCTCTTGGGATTTACCGCACAAAAGTAAAGAGTCATGTTCTCTTGGACGCAAGCCACACTGCTTGAGTCTGCCTGTGGATCTATATAATGTACTTTTTTAGACCCATGTCCACAATTGTCCTAAGAGACATTGTTTAAATCAGTCATTTTAGGTCTCCAAACACAACCTGCTGAGGCCTTAACAGCAGTGACCCTATTTCCCTTAACAGCACTAACTGCTGTTTGCCCAGCAGTATTAACACCATTTACTCTATGGTATAACTTTTTCATTTAAAATCCTGATATTTAGTGTTGTTGATTTATAAAAAGGCCTTTTGATAGGTGAATTAGACTTACGAAAAAGCATATGTTCTTAATTTTGAAACATTCACTCTATTTGTATGGGTAGCAGTATTAACTAGTCTGAATGTACTAGTTGATGTTGTTGCTCTTAGAGAGCTTTTCTTGGTAGCACTAACTGGTACTCTTCCAAACTTTGTCAAGACTACAGATGGAACAAATTTATTTTGATGATTTATTCTCTGAGCACTGTTCCAAACTGGTCTAATTTCCCTTTGACCAGTATTCTTTCTCATATTTTTCAAAACAGACTTTTTAGCCATTCTCTTTTCATGAAAATCATAGTCTTTTATTAAGTCATTTGTCCATTCCAATATCTTCTATCTACCTTAGGATTTTGAGTATTTATCCTAGGTTTTTCAGCTTGTTTAGGTTTAACAGATTCATTCCTAGCATTAGTAAACTCAATCCTTTTAAAACTAGGTTTGTCTGTTGCTTGCAAATTATTAGATTGAAAAATGTCCTCATCATTACTAACCCAATCTTCAATAATAACTCCACTAGGCCTAATAGATTCAACTCTAGGCATTTCTACACTAGTATTGCTAGTTTGAGAGGTACTTGTTTAAACTTGAGAAACATTAGCACTAGTCTTATTTGTTGTAGGCCTATAAATAGAATAATCCAATCCTACAAAAGATAGGTCAGTTAGTGGAGGCATGTAGTTCCCAGTTAAAGGAGAGGGAACATCAATAATCTATAATTCCTTTTGACCTGTCATATGTACATGATTGTCAACTCCATCACTTGAACGACTATCAAAGACACTATTAAAACCAATTTACCTCCCCTTGAATCATTTTCATTTAATGATCTCCATAACGCTAGACCAGTTTTATCTTTAGAACTTAATTGACAATTAATCAGTTTATTTAAGTTTAAGAAGATGTTTTCAAACTGTTCTAGTATAGGGGGGGGGGGGGCTTTAAACCAACTGTTTTCTCTTAAGGTTTCATCAAACTGATTTTAAGTCTAGTGATAGCATTACTTTTGTCTTTTACTTCAAATTCTAAGACCTGTAATCTTTTCTTTAGAGAAAACATCATTTTTCTCCGAATGAATAACTAATTGTGCCTCTATAGATTCTAGGCCTAACTGATAAGCTACAATTTCTAGATTAGCCTTACTAAGAGTTTGTCGCTGTTCATCAAACTATTTTTGAAGTTTTTCATATGTTTTCACACAGTTTTTAGAACAAGATTGTACCTTCTGTGCATCCCTAAAGATTTTTGATAGTTGTAAGACCATAAAGAACAAACTCAGTTGGTTCATCTTGAGCTATATAACTCCAGTCATATCCCAGTCCATCTTGGACAATCAAAGCATTATCCTAAACAACCAATGCATCAGAGGTCTCTACTGGTACAGTCCTTCTGGTGTTGTCCCTGCTCCTATACCCTGCATCTCCATTCCTGTTCCCTTGATTTCTTGGTGCTCTACATTCCCTTGCAAAATGGCCCCTTTTATGACAGTTAAAGCATTCAACCTTAGTTTTATCAAAACCTACAGGTTCTTTGCCATTAAAGATTAACTTTCTTCCAGTCTTCTTATAAAATCGCTTAACTCTCATAGAAAGCATGGCCACCTGCCATTTAAGGTCCATTTCTTCCAAATCATCATGATCAATCTGCTCTAGGTCTTCATCATCTAGTTGTGGACTATTTGACTGATTAGCAAAGAATGAGAACATTAGATCATCAGTATATGATGATGAAGAGGCTTGTCCCTGAGAATTATGGCCTGATGCAGTAGAAACACCATTAGCAGTATTAACTTCATTACTGCTGCTAGTGTCTTCTACAGAGAGAAAGGCCACATTCTGAGAGTTTGAAGATGATCCAGAGGAACCTTTGATATCAGCTTCAAACACTTTTAGGTTATTGTATAGATCATCAATATCCAAATCATCTATACCATCTTTGTTCCTCATAATCAAGGCTACATTGTTCCATGATGAATGTAGAGCTCTTAAAAAGTTCTGATTTGCATCTTCATTAGGAACAGCTGCACCATAAACTTCTAGAAGGCTGATAAGTTTTTAAAACCTATCATATGCTTTATCTAAGCCTTCTGTGTCAGATATAGAAAAGTTTTCAAATTGTTGCTTCAAAACATTCTTCTGTATCTTCTTAGATTCAACATTGCTACAAAATCTACTCTTGATAGCAGCCCACAGAGACTTTGCATCCTTTATTTCATGGAACCTCAGTTGATACTCATCAGGAATAGCCAAAAGCAAAATGCTTTTAGCTTTTCTTTCTTTTTGTCTTTGTAATAGTGCTTGAGCAGTCTTTGGAGGTACTTCAGTTTCAACACCATTTTCATCAGTTGTTACTTGTATAGGACCATCACCATTCAAGATCACTTGCCACAAACTATAATCTGTGTTAGTGAGATACTGCTCCATCATCATGCTCCAAAGGGTATATTCACCATTCTTGAGGATAGGAAGTTTTACAGTAGACACCATTTGAGGAGATTCTACTGGTGCTATTTGTGTTGCAGGTTCTTCACCATACATTGTGTATTATAGGAAGAGATCTAGATCTGATAAAGTTCTTCTTATTTAGAGTTTCTCCAAAAGCTCTGATACCACTTGTAAAGTCCCAATAAACAAATCTTCTTTAGCCTGTTAAAGCTTAGTTAACCTGGATAAATCCAAACTAACTATAAGAGAAACTATGATTGTGAATACTACAAGTTAGGCGGAATCTAACTTGCAATACCAAGAAGAACAATGAATACTAAACTTGAATATATTGATTGCAAATATTCTGCTAAGGTTACGGAATAACTAACTATGAATTCATTCTTCTAACTATGCCGTAGGGTTCCTTTTATACACCAAGGAAAAGCCTAATGGGCTTTACAAAACGCGTTTAATGATAATGCATATCTATTCCTAATATATCTCATGCATATCACTTTAGCAGTACTAACTATATAATACTAACAACACTAACTATTAACTAACAGTACTAACTATACTGATAGTACTAACATTTGTACTGGCAGTACTAACTAATATAACTAGCAGTACTAACTACTTAGTCTATTTCTTCAGTCTTTAACAGCAGTATCAGTCTTGAACCAGCAGTAGTAAAGTAGTGCTGGCAGTAGTAACTCAAAATTCCCAACATAAAGTTGAGTGAATTTATAGGTTTGAATTTAATATTAAAAGTGGACCACAAGTTCACAGTACGCACGTGACAGTTATAACAGATACAACTTCACATAAAAAGCATTTACGTTTGCACTAAGCTCATGACACCGAAACTTAATTTAAAAGGAAGCATTTTATATGCCAAATAGTATTCCTCTCCCTAAAGGTATCTGACCAGGATCACCTATTGACAATCTGACATGGTATATATCCTTTTGTTCGGGACCTCTGAATCTAGTAAGCGCTACTTACCCGGATAGGGATAATTAATCCTAATAGATCTATTTACAACATTCGCGCTTACTTAACCAGTACGGTCAGTTAAGCAATTGACGGTTCATGATAATTCGGGCATTAGTAGTCTATTCGCTACTTAGGCAACACGTAATCAGGAAAAAGGAAACGTAAAGTAACTGTGTCCATAATTTAAAAACAAGCAATGTTTCTCAAGCTAAAATAGTAAAGAGAAAGTAGTAAAACGTGGGGCTATGAACTCACTTTAGCAAGATGAACAAATGATAATCACGCAAGAAAAGATGATATAGAAATCTAGCCGCGACCTAGAATAATAACGCGTCTTAGAAACACAGAAGTATGCCAAGAAATGCACAATATGTTCATCACCAAAATACATCCATGTGTGTTTTCTTTAGTTTGATTATCAAATCATGACAAAATAAAATCATATAGTTTTTCGTTAAGTTTCGGTGTTTAACGAAAAATTACTATTTTTAGAAATTTTCTATTTTAGGAAAGTTTTTAGTTTCAAAATGTTAATGCCGTCCCCTATATTTATTAAGTTTCCATATTTTCAAAACGCACTAACTAGCCTTAATCGCTTAACTTCTATGTCCGTTTCGCTAAATTTTTACCAAACATACTATTTTTAGTAACTTTCTCGCTTTTCTTAAAATATGTTAATGACGTCTTTAAATGATACTAATAAATTGGTATGTGTTACTATAAGTTTCGCTAGTGTTTAGAAGGTCTAAAATGTCCGAAAGTGTTAGAAAACTCATTTTACTATTCACATCAGCACACTATTAATCTGATTTTGTCAAAAAATATTTCAAGTTTCATTTGGATATAACTTGGTTGTTTTAAATCCAATTTTAATGTGCGATATATGAAAAACTATCTATTCGAAACGAGCTCTCCACCAAAATATCATTTTTACGCATAATGAAAACATTTTTAGCGGTCGATCCAAAACCTCACAAAACAAACTTTGGGTACAGCAAGCACTTTTTCGCCAAAAAAACACAACCAATCCACCCAACTTCACAAATAATGCCTATTCTTGCCTATTCTCTTTCACAACCTAATCCACAATAAAACGCCACACCTAAATCTAACCTAATTCCCTTCATTTCTATTGTTGCAAGACACTCATTCAACTATCATCTCCCAAGACCATAATATTTAAACTAGTGAAATAAAGTAGTATATTTCTTTATAAAAATCTTGATCTTAAATCTTTCAAAAATTAAACAGACAACATATGGATGTATGATCTTGAACATTTAAGAAGAACAAAGAATAAAACTCACAAAGATAAGATTCAAGATACTTACGTGAAGAATTAAAACAAGGAAGCAATAACACAAAGAGATCTATACCCAAATCAGTAGATCTTGAATACCCCCTAAATGTTAATATAACCAAACCCTTAATTTGTAGATCTTGAAGAAAAACCCTTAAATCAAAGAAGAACCAATACTTGCAAAAAAGACCCCTAGGTAACTTTAGAAAGAAATTGGAATGGAATGATTCTTCTCATGAAAGCAAATCAAAAGTATGATTTTGAATGAGTTACATTGTTATGTGTGTTTCGTGAGCTGGGAGGGGATAAGAGAGAAAAGAAAACAATTTTGCCAAATGAAATGAACTAAAAGAGATGTGTGTGTTTATAAGTGGGTATTTATAGGATAAGGGTTAGATATTTAGTGTTACAAGTGACTCAAACACACCAAGAGTGTGTGTGTTGAGGGGTTCGGCCGAATAGAGTCAAGGAGGGGGGGAAAGAACAAAAGTTTTGTCTTTGGCTCCAAGTTTAGCTTAAATGGCTTACTACTTTGGCTCCAAGTTTAGCTTGAATGGATCACTAGTGGAATTATGGTCCAAAGGTCAACATGTGAAGTGTAAGAGCCATTGGCTTGTAGTGGAGGACAAAACAAACATGTCACTTTCTTGCATGTGATGGTGTTTTATTTTTGAAATTCAAACTAGAGATAAAAGATGCTCTTTGATTTATTTAAGTGTGTGTATGCGTGTGTTTTGAGTAGAGGGGGATAGATGAACGAAATTTTTGGCTTAAGAACATGAGATGGACGATAACTAAAGTTTACACGACAAGATTTCGGGTTTTCGGGGTTCCGTTAGGTCAAAAACGCGAAAAACGTGATTTAAACGTTAAAGCGTAAACATAACTATCGGGAGTGATCGTAAACTACAAAACACTTAAAAAAGATAAAATAACTTATATAATATCTAAATTAATCAAAATCCAAAGTCGAAAAGCGTCCGATGACGTTTTTCAGATTTACACGGGTTAACTTCCCGGTAAACTGCCGCATTCAAACGTAACGTATAAAAGTCAAAGAAAATGATCGGAAAGTTAGAAAATATTGACTTGAAATTTTCGGGGTGTGACAGTTTCTGCACATGAAATATCTCTGTAACTGTCATGTCCAAATTCCTTTAACTTGGAGTGTCATTTACACACTGTCTGGATATGACAATTTAGATAGTTAAATTGTATTTGATGGTTTAAAACACATCATAATGGTTTAAAATACAGTTTATGACTCAAATGCGGTTTGACTTTAAAAACTCAAACTGTTCGTATCCTTGTAACTGCCATATCCCAAACACTCCTGTAACTTGGAGTATCACTTAAATTGTGTTTAGATAAGGCGGTTTGGACAGTCAAAATGGAGTTTGACTTTAAAAAGTCAATGAGACCTAATACAGTGTGGCAATGAGGCCTAATACTCAAAGTTTTATTAATACAGATTATGACTCAAATGCTGGTTAACTTTATAAGTTAATGAGGCCTAATACAGTTTGGCAATCAGGACTAATACTAAAATGCAGTTTGACTTTATGGTTTAAAGCACATAAACTAAACATTAATAGGACATAAAATGATACAATAATATCGTCCAAAGATAGAATACAACATATAGTTTGGCTCATCTAAGAGTTAAGTTACACATATAATCCTAATAGTTGTCTTTCATGTTCCTCCTCTAACTTTTGTTATTGCCTACATTTGTCCTGCCACTCTTACTCGGCCATTGTTTCTTCTTTTAATAAGAGGATTAATGCTTTTTGATATAATTTGTGTTGACGTGGTTTCATATAAAGGGGATTTATATAAACTCTTGCTTGTGCAGGTTATGGCAGCTCCGGTTATTTCTATTTCTTCGGACGTATCAGTCGAGAGTGTGAGATCCTCTTTTTTGCGAGTTATCCTTATTGGTTCAAGGTCCCGGTTGCACCGGAGGTGGGGGAGGCTGCAGTTGCCTCACCTACTGGGGTGCTCGAGTTTGATACTCATTCATCATTAGAGGCTGATCCATTAGAGAGTTTACCTCCCATATCTGTAGCACCTATGGTTTCACCTTTTCTGTGTTCAGACGATTCAGAGTCAGATACTAAGATACCCGAGAGGCATGTATCACCTTTTTGTGAATCGATTAACAATTACCCAAATTGTATCTTAACCAGTTGATGTCTTTAGTAACTTAGTAGCGAAATCCATAGTAATGTTCTCCCACTTCCATACTGGGATCATAGGTTGAAACAACAAACTGGATGGTTTTTGGTATTCGGCCTTAACTTTGGCACACGTTAAACATTTACTGACGTAGGTGGCAATCTCAGCTTTCATATTCGGCCACCAATATAGTTTCTTCAAGTCTTGGTACATCTTGTCTGATCCAGGATGAATTGAATATTTTGACTTATGTGATTCATTCATAATCAACTCTCTTAAGTTACCATGACAAGGTATCTAACTCCTCTTATTCAAACATAATGTTCCATCAGCACGTGATTTGTTTTAATTCATACCACAAATATCTTGTGTTCCATAGATTCTCCTCCTTCTTTCCTCAACTCTGATGTGTTTAAAAATTTGAATGGGAAGGTTCACGACACAATCGTTTTAAACCAAGCTCGAAACTCGTAGTGTCTTAATCCGTTCCTTTCAGCTTAAGGCATCTGTCACCACGTTCGCCTTTCCTGGATGATAACGAATCTCGCAGTCGTAGTCACTCGACAGCTCCAACCATCTATGTTGTTTTATGTTTAACTCCTTCTGATCTAGAATATGTTACAAACTCTTATGATCAGTGAACACAACGCACTTCGTATCGTACAGATAATGTCTCCACATTTTGAGAGAAAACACTACAGCTCCAAGCTCTAAGTCATGTGTAGGATAGTTCTTCTCATGAATCTTAAGTTGGCATAACGCATAGGCTATGACCTTCTCCATTTGCATCAAAACTGCGCCCAACCCTTTATGAGAAGCATCACAATAAACCACGAAGTTTTCACTTCCTTCGGGTAAAGCCAAAATTAGTGCACTACACAACTTTTGCTTCAACAGTTGAAATGTAGCTTTTGCCTTTTCACTCTAATCAAACTTCGCGTTCTTCTAAGTCAGCTTCGTCATAGGTTTGGCAATCTTCAAAAAACCTTCGATAAATCGTCAGTAATAGCCGGTAAGACCTAGAAATTAATGAATCTCTGTTGGAGTCTTGGGCGATGCCCAATCCTTGATTGACTCAATTTTAGCTGGGTCCACGTGAATGCCTTCACTATTAATTATGTGACCAAGAAATTATACCATCAACAGCCAAAATTCACACTTTGAAAACTTGGCGTATAATTCTTCCTTCTTAAGCAATTCCAAAATTAACTTAATATGCTCCGTATGCTCTTCCTCGCTCTTGGAGTAGATCAAGATGTCATCAATAAAAACAATCACGAATTTATCTAAGTACGGTTTGCACACCCGATTTATCAGATCCATGAATACCACCGGTGCGTTGGTTAGTCCAAACAGCATCACTTGAAACTCATAGTGACCGTAGCGTGTTCTAAATGCTGTCTTTGGAATGTCTTCGTCCTGAACTTTGAGTTGGTGATAACCAGATCTCAGGTCGATCTTAGAGTAGACTCTTGATCCTTGCAACTGATCAAATAAGTTGTCGATTCTAGGAAGTGGATATCGATTCTTCACAGTCAGCTTGTTCAGATCACGGTAATCGATACACATCCGAAAATATCCATCTTTCTTTTTGACAAACATGACCGGGGCTCCCCAGGGAGAGGAACTCGATCTTATAAATCTCTTGTTAGAAAGTTCTTGCAGTTGAGTAGACAATTCTTGTAGTTCTGACGGTGCTAATCTATACGGTGCGCGTGCCACAGGTGCAACACCTGCGACCAAGTCAATTTGGAAATCAACTTCTCGCGTAGGCGATAATCCAAGAAATTCTTTTGAGAAAACCTCTGGAAGGTCCCGTACAGTCGGCACGTCCTCAAGTCACTTCTCCTCTGACTTGTCTTCAGTTTCCTTCTTCGTAATTTATGCCAGAAAAATTGGGCAACCTCTCTAAATATATTTCTGAGTCTTAGTGCATGATATAATGCTCAACTTCAACTTCTCTCCGTTGTCGTCTCTATCACATTGAACTATCAAAACTTCATCTCTATAGGGAATCTGTACAATCTTTTCATCGCACACGATCACCACATGATGGTTCGCTAACCAATCCATGTCGATGATTACGTCAAAACTACCAAGTTCTACTAGGATTAGGTCAACATTGAATAGGTGACCTAGCAATCCTAACGTATAATCTCTAAGCACAGTATCAGATCCTGTTAGCTTTCCGTTAACTAGCTCAATAGGGTACTTAATGTCTAAGATAGATGGGATGATGTCACTTAGAAGGATAAAAACTATAGGTATGAAATTTCTTTCGGCTTGGTTCTAGGTACTTGCAATAATTATGTCCTTTGCCTTATTTCATGACCATTAGAAACTTGGACGGTGAAGAAATTTCCTAACTTTCTTTATTCTATCCCAACGAATGAGGATAAGTCTATTATGTTCTAAAATCTTAAAATTTGTAATTACCGTGACTACAAGGAGCGTGACTCGGTCTCTTGGCTAATGGTACGGTGTCTCTATATGGTAATATTAAGGAGATCTACCTAGTTACAGAGCTTATTAATACGGATACATATGACAGACATAACTCGTAAACACGCACGTAAAATATTGGTAAATATAAAGATGATAAAATCTTATATATGGAAACTAGAAGAGGTGGTTGAATAGTTTACACGTTTGTTTTACAGTTTAAAAGTTTACTTTCAAAAATGTATAGATTCAAGTTATATGTTCAATCAAATCACAATATGAACAAGCAATAACTATCTAAATGAAAACTAAATAACAACAATAATAATGTAAAGAGATAAGGAGAAACAAACCAAACATTGACACGAGATTTTATAGCGGATAAACCTTTTACACGTAGCTCTAAGATATTTTCCAACACTAAGTAAATGTCGAGTCCTAATTTAGCTAAACCAATCTACCCACTTCTACAGCTGCTACACTACTCGGATTAACAATATTCAAATCACACAAATACATAAGATAAATTTAAATAGAGGGTTTGGTTACCTTAGAAGAAAGAGGGAGAGAGCACTATCTAACACTTCATTTCTTGACGAATACTTGGTTCTTCTTCTTGCATTGAATGAAAGGGAAAGATGAGAGAAGAGAATCAGATCACTTGAAAACAAAAAGATTAAGTATGTTAGTGATCAAAGAGTTGTAGTAAGTGAAAAGAGGTTTTAGAGAGAGAAAGAAAAGACTGAAAAATTCCTGCAAGTAGGACTCATTTTGGCTGGGCAATGGCGCAGTATTTTATAGGCAAGGAAACCTAACGGTCATTGAGGTTGGCGGTGCCGTCGGTCCCTTATATACAAGGGGGCGCCAGGCCTAATTATAAGGGGGCCGCCACTAGACTCCGCTCCCTTTTTTGTCTTTTTGTGATGAATGTTGTATCTGTTATGGAAACTTTCATTTTGGGGAGAAAATTTGAATTTCAAATTTTAAGTTTTTAATAAAACTTTTCTTTTAATTAGAAAATATTTTGTAAATGTATTTTTGAGAAAATACTTTTGTAGAATTAAAAGTGAGGATTAAGAGAGAAAAATTTTCTTGATCACTAATCATGCTTAATTATTTTGTTTGTTCATACCTTAAGTGATCACTAATATTAGAAATGGAATTTTACATTTGATAATTTGTAAACATTTATTTTTATTGTAAACATTTTTACATTTTGTTATTATCAAAACGTTGAGAGGTCGAAAAATATAAATAACTTTTTTAGACATTATTTGTATTAACAAGTTGGTCTTATCTTAAATGGCCTTACTAAAGATTTTGCGGGATTTGTGAGAAATTACAAAATGCATAACATGGGGAAGACGATTGGTGAACTACATGCTATGCTCATTGAGTATGAAAAGGGTTTACCTAAAAAGATTGAAACACCACAAGTAATGATGATTAAAGGTGGTAAAATCCAGAAGGCCAAAAAGAAATCACTTAAAGCTAAAGGCAAGGGTAACGCTAATGGCAAGGGAAATGATAAACAAGTTTATATCCCTAAACCTAAAAACCCTAAGCCTTCTGCTAAAGAGCACCCAGCTAAGGATGACACCTGCCACCACTGTAAGGAGGTGGGTCATTGGAAGAGGAACTGTCCTGTTTATCTTGCTGAGTTGTTGAAGAAAAAGAAGCAAGTTGGCTCTGCCAGTTCTTCAGGTATCTTCACAATAGAATTATTTACTTTCCCTAATAAATCCTGGGTGTATGACACTGTTTGTGGTACTCACATTTGTATTACAAAATAGGGGTTAAGAGAAGCAAGGAAACTAAAACAATGAGCACTCTATTTGTACATGGGCAATGGTGTTCATGCACAAGTAGAAGCTATTGGAAATTATGACTTAGTTTTGCCTAATGGCCTTGTGATTTGTTTAGACAATTATCATTATGCACCTTCTATAGCTAGAGGTGTTGTTTCAGTTCACCATTTGATAGAAAATAGATTTGTCTAGTGTTTTACGGATTTTGGAATTTCAGTTTCTAAGAACAATATGTTTTATTTTAATGCTATTCCCAGTAATGGTATTTATGAAATTTATATGCATGATCTTGTACCAAATGTTAATTCTATTTATAATGTTCGCACTAAAAGAGCCAAACATAATTTGGACTCTACTTATCTATGGCACTGCCGTCTTGCTCATATAAGTAAGAAACGTATTGAAAAGCTGCAACAAGAAGGGCTTTTAAAATCAACAGATGATGAGTCATTTGATCAATGTGTATCTTGTTTATCAGGCAAGATGACTAAGAAATCGTTTCCACATTGTCTCGAAAGGGCTACTGATATTCTTGGAATAATACATACTGATGTGTGTGGTCCACTTAGACATGTGTCAAGACAAGGTGCTAGCTACTTTATTACATTCACGGATGATTATAGTCGTTATGGTTATGTTTATCTTATTAAACATAAACATGAGGTCTTTAAAACATTCAAAGTGTTTAAAAATGAAGTGGAAAATCAACTCGGGAAGAAAATCAAGGCTCTTCGATCAGATCGGGGTGGCGAATACATAAGCCAAGAGTTTAAAGATTATCTTAAAGCATGTGGAATTGTCCAACAGCTTACTCCTCCTTACACACCACAACATAATGGGGTATCTAAAAGGAGAAATCGTACTTTGTTAGACATGGTTCGATCTATGATGAATCTTACAACTCTGTCGTTATCTTTTTAGGATTATGCTCTAGAGTCTGCAACACGCATTCTCAATATGGTTCCAACTAAGAAGGTTGATAAGTCTCTATATGAATTATGGTATGGAAAAGTTCCAAACTTGTCTTACTTAAAGGTCTGGGGTTGTGAGGCACTTGTGAAGCGGGATACGCCTGATAAACTCTAACAAAGATCTGTTAAGTGTATCTTTATAGGGTACCCAAAGGAAACAATGGGTTACTATTTTTACTTCCTGCCTGAAAACAAAATAGTTGTTGCGACGTATGATGAGTTCTTTGAAAAAAATCTCATAACTCAAGAAGTCAGTGGGAGGGCCATAGATCTTGAAGAAATTCAAGATGAAGATACATCACCTTCTGAAATCACTAGCAAAATTCCTATTGGGGTTGAAGGTTTTGAACCACCTCAAGAGGAAGAGATTCTGATTTGTAGGTCTGAAAGGTCACGTCGAGTTCTAAATCGCTTATGTCTAAATCTAGAAGCAGAGGAACATAGTCTAGGGGATCTTAATGAACCCACTAGCTATAAATCTGCAATGTTAGATTCAGAATCTAATAAGTGGATAGATACTATGAATGCGAAAATACAATCCATGATGGACAATATGGTATGGGTCCTGGTCGATCTTCCTCCTGATTGTAAGACTGTTAGGAGTAAGTGGATTTTTAAGAAAAAGACTGACATGGATGGTATTGTACATACCTATAAAGCTCGTCTTGTAGCAAAGGGTTATACTCAACTCTACGCGGTTGATTATTAAGAAACGTTCTCACCTGTCGCCGACATTAGAGCTATTAGGATTCTCATATCTATAATGGCGTTCTATGATTATGAGATATGGCAAATGGATGCCAAAACTGCCTTCTTAAATGGTTATCTTTTTGAACACATTTATATGGTACAACCTGAAGGTTTTATTGATCCAAATTTTCCTAAAAAAGTATGCAAGCTTCAAAGATCCATTTATGGTCTTAAGCAAGCATCAAAAGCTGGAATAAAAGATTTGTTGATGAAAT
>BQNB010055821.1:0-38941 GCA_026074375.1 Tanacetum coccineum
TAGTTTCTATAATGACGTTGACATGAACTGCCTTCATTTCAATGTCAGACGCCTTTTGAATTTTGTTGATGTGTTTGGGTATTTTTATGACACTGCGTGTCTATACCTTGAATTTTATGCATGTTTTAGTTTCTCTATATATACGCCAATGAGTTGTGATGATTCCCTCTCTCGTCGCGCCTCGCGTTTCCGCCTTGGCGGGGTGTGACATTACTATCATTTAATGTCTGTGTTATGTTTTGTTTTCAGTCAAACTATTTTTAGAACCGTAGGATTAGGAATTATTGCCAGGTGTCATTTTCTAAGACTTTTGGGAGGAGATCAAGCTTAAGGCAAGCTTGTACATATATAGGGAAGGGATCAAGTGAGAAGAAAAAATATAATAAGAAAAATAAAAAGGATTTCTAACCACACATTTTAAATAGGAAAGAGAATTTTAAGGGGAGATGCATGCATTTTTATAGGTGCATCTGAAATGTATGATTGTGGTTTCTTCTTATCATTCTCATTATTAAGTTTTATTCTCATTGATCCTTACTCTATATATATATATATATATATATATATATATATATATATATATATATATATATATATATATATATATATATATATTATTTACTTTAGTTAGCTGAAAACTTGATTTTTTTTATTATTTTACATTGTGATTTATTATTTTTTTTACATTGTTAAGTCCTTTTTTTAAGAGTAACAAAAAAAACCCACATACTAGTTTTATATATTAAAAGTGCAAGATGCAAAAATTCCAATACGAAGTGAAATAACTATTCGCAATGTTTTTGACTTGCCAACTAGTTTATTAAATATTTTGTATAAATAAATTAACAATAAAAGAATTAAAATACAAAAATTAGGTGATAACATAATTTTAGCTTTCTTCAACATGTGACTTCATATTTTTCTACATGTTAGAGTCATCCTAAGATAATATATGTATTATGTATATAAATTTGCAAAATGTAAAAAACGAGACAGAATTGTGCTCGCGCGTTGTGGTGGAGATATTTTATTTTCTTTTCGAGGATAATTACTTAGTTGACTCATCAAGCATTGGTAAATGAGAAAGTACTCAATTCGTGCTGAGATTCTCGACAAACGATAAAATGACAACGTAATAATAAAATTGTGAATAGAAATTTGTTTCATTAATTTTTCAAAATAAAATTAAGGGTGAGAAAAATGTAAATTTATCGAAGGACTATAATGTAAAAAAAATGAACCACCAAGAAAAAAAAAATATATAATTCTATTCAATAAGTACTAATAACGTAAATTTAAAAGGACTAACATGTAATAACAAGCAACCACCAAGGACTAATAATGTATGTTTTTAGAGAAATCTAAGGAATAACACGTATTTAAAATTACCCATCACGAGCTAAAATTGTAAATTAAATTTCACTATTCTTAAGAATAGCCAGGAATAGTGAATTCACTTTGTGAATTGTTATATAGACAATATACCGAGACATGGTTAGGAATAGTGAATTCACTTTGTGAATTGTTATATAGACAATATACCGAGACATGCAAAAAGGGGCGACGCATTATAATACTTATCAGGGCATCATAGGTGCTATTTTGGCACCTATAACATGTTATACACTACTGTATATCAAACTATAAGAGTCAGAAAAATAAAATAAAACCTAAACCCGTTGAAACCTTAATACAAACATGTTACCACGAGTACAAGACACCTTAAAACGTCATTCAACCTAAACATATTTTCAA
Organism: Tanacetum coccineum; assembly: GCA_026074375.1. Classification (NCBI taxonomy): domain Eukaryota; kingdom Viridiplantae; phylum Streptophyta; class Magnoliopsida; order Asterales; family Asteraceae; genus Tanacetum; species Tanacetum coccineum. The sequence continues at coordinate 1,756 of BQNB010055821.1, forward strand.
AAGAAATTGTCATCTTAAAACGACTGTGTCATGTATAGGTCATTTTATGCCACACGGTTGTTGCCATTCCCAAATTACCACTCAACGGGGTGAAAAGGAGGCTTAATACCCTTATAGTTGCTACATATTTGCACGTCGCCCTTGTTCTTGTGAATGGGGATAACTTCAATTAGTCTCTATTCGTCAGGCGTCTTAGCGCTTGTGAAAATCTTGTTGAAAAAGAAAGTTAGCCACTTCACCCCTTCATCTCCGAAGCTCTTCCAGGCTTCTATAGGGATCTGGTCCATGCCTATTACTTTATTTCTTCCCATCTTCTGTAAAGCAACCCTCACTTCACTTTTGGCTGATCCTTGAGTAGTAGCAATCCAAATGTGGGAGTTGGATCGAGCTCTCTACTTTCGCGCTCTCTTCTGGTCTCCTCTTGAGGAAAAGTGAGGAGAAATACTCTCCCCATCTGTTCCTAATATCTACTTCGCTCACAATGGTTTGCCCTCATTTTTGATATATCCAACTTTAATCGACAAAATCAATAAATCATAATTTTCTATCAAATTAACCCACCTTAAACGGTGACATTTTGGCAAGCCCAAAACGATTTTCATCTTTAATATTCCTACAATCCGACCTAATAATGTGTGTGTGAGTCTCGTTATTTGTGTGTGTGTATGTGTCTGGTTTTTTTTACGCGCGTGTATAAGAATTTATGAGAATAACAAATGAAAATAGTGTCGTTTAGTTTAAGCATGAAATAAAACTACAGAGTCATTCTCTAAACGTCGTTGTTTCGTCCGAGTCGAGTCTTAAACGGTCCAAACCCCAACCTTAAACAGTGTCATTTTGGCAAGCCTAAAACGCCATCATTTGCTTCGCTATTGTATAAAAGGGTAACGGATTCATAATATTTTATCATTTCATTTAAATATATGTTCTTATATATATGGTTTCGATCGATTATTATTTTTTATTTGCCAAAATCCAATTAAAAGTAATTTATAAGCTTAGAAATAAATTACTGGCCCAATTAAAATAATTTACCGCTTAAACCCTCGATCCCCACAAAGAGCCAAAGAGGTTATTAGAGTTCCAAAAAATTGAATACGAATCACAAAGAGGCTATAAAGCTAACTACATTGCTTTATGAAATTATCGAAGTTCTTTCTACTTTCTTCTTAATGTAAATGCCTTGCTATATCTCTTATACTATGTATCATTTTTCATAAGATATGTGTTTTAAAAGACGTTTAGATTACTTTTTGATGTTCTCTTAAATCTTATTTGCTCAATTAATTTCTTATATGTGATTGGTATAAATGTTGATAGGATGGAATCACATCCAAATCAAGTCCAAGATGAAAATCATCCATTTACACAGACGAAGAGAGCTAAAAGGTTTTCGGTGTGGAAGGATATGAACGAGGTAATAGAGAATGGTGTGAGAAAAGCCCAATGCATTCATTGTAAAGATGATTTTTTATTAAGTACCACATATGCTACAACAACACTTAAAAGGCATCTTGCAACTTGTGGAGCAAAGAAACTTGCAATGGGTAAGCAGGGTAGCATATCAACATTTCAAGCTTTGAATGATCGTTAAGTAAGTCAACAAAATTAACTTGCTTGTTTGTTCTTTGTAGAAAGAAAAGTAGTTGCCGGTTGATGTTCCTAATATATGAAACTCAATATGGCGCGTCTTGCATTTAATTTTTTAGTTAAGAGTTTCCAAAGCTATCTTTATCCCGGTTTCTAACTTGTGACCTTCTACTGTTTGTTGCAGGTTTTTTATGTGATAGCAAGGTTCTTTTGAGATGGCATTTTATGGTGGATATGAGACGTATTGTTTGTTTTTTTTGAAGTTTATTATATTTTTTGTTGTATTTTATCAACCTTGTGGTTCTTTTGTTATAAAGTTTGTTTACTTAAAATGTATGGATCTGTTATTTACTTTGGAAAAGATTGGTGGTTGTAATTTGAGGATCATTTGATCAACAATCAACATGGATGACTATGTTATATCAGTTACATATATGACATGTTATATATCTCATTAGTTGCTAGTCTTGTGATATATTTTTAGTTAAATAACATAATAAACGAGCTTACTCAAATTCAAAAACAATAAAATAAACGAGTATCGATCTTATAAACGAGCAATTTGAGCTTGTATATTAGACAGTAAGATAAATAAACAAGTATCGAGTTCGAGCTCGAACAACTATATGATAACCGATCTCGAGTTCGAGCCCCAATAAAAAAAAATTATGCGAGTTCGAGTCGAGCTCGAGTCGGATAATAGTCAAACGAGCCGAGCCAAAATTGTAAGATACTCGACTCGACTCGGATCGTTAACACCCGGGGGATATGATGTATATATTACCATTTTGAGGATCTCAACGGTAAACCAAATGTACGTGTTAGGCAATCACGATTCTAGGCTTCATGATTATGAATTATTCGCTTGGGGCAAATGTTGCCAAAATCCCTAAGCAGTTGGAACCTGTATCATTCAAAGCTTTGACATCTTCTTTAAAGCTCGTAAGCAGGCCTTTAACACTAAGGCTACTATGTTGAAACATTAAAAGCTAAAAATCAAAAAATGCCGATCAAAAGGAAAATTTAAATCAATGATGAAAAAGAAAAAAGAGCAAAGTTGCACTCAAGCACGAATGATGTTGCATAGGTTTGGATAAAACGAACTAAACAAGTTGTATGTTTTTGTTTTTGTGTTATGGTAAGTAATTGAACAATATCTTTTATTTGGGCATGCTTTTGTCGACCACCAACGTACGTTTCTTACTTTTCATGTTTCCATGATGTTTAAATATAAAGTATAGGTATTGTAGATTCACAAAAAGATGTGAATTAGCGGGAACATCCTGATTTCAGGTGTCTTTTGGCACCAGTTATTGTCCACCCCATAAGGAATAGCTCCGACAACTCTTTTGTCTCATTGGAGCACCAACTGAAGTAGACAGGAGCCGAGACTCGAACCCTTGGTCTTTTATCCACCAAATCTTTTCAGTAAGCCAATGAGTTTTTGAAAATGAGTACCAACTGAACCAAAGATCATTTAATATATAGGCACTGTAGATGTCACAATGTTAGATAACTAAATTTGTTACATACAACATGATATAGCATTAAACATTAAATTTGTTAGATAACTAAATTTGTAGATGTCACAATGTTAGATAACTAAATTTGTTAGATAACTAAATTTTTCCTCATCAAAGAGCTTCATGTTCTTTTAAGAAAGTTAAAGCATTAAGTTTTTTAAAATTTTGATACTCAGGTATAGATGGTAACGAGATTTTTAACCCATGCTCCGCTGTGGAGCGTGAGCTTTTACGTTAATGTATGTTAAAGTGAGTTGTTCGTTAAAGACGGATGTCTGACAATGGGTAAAACAAATGGACTATTTACGTAAATTTTCACGGATTGCTTCTGCAGTGACAGGTAAACGGAAGGAATTTTTTGTGTACATATTTGTTAAATTGTCAGTCATTAAGGACTAGCTTTGTAACGGAACGATAACCCAAGGACTATTTTCATATAGTATTCACTTAGGGTTGGTTCAATAAGGACTAACTTTACAAATGACTGATAACTCAAGGACGTTTTGGTAAAATATCGTCATTAAAGACTAACTTTGCAACAGACCGATAACCCCAATGACTATTTCTGTATATTTTTTCCTCTGAGTTGATGAAAAAATCACGAATCCTAAGACATATTGCTAAATGTTATATAGGTATAATTTACAATTAAGTAAACTCCAAAAACACATCCGTGTAGTTTCCTTATTTTTACACTATACATTCTTGTCAGAAAAGTTGAGACATATACATCCATCTGTGAATAAATGTTAGACATTATACATTCTAACAAGAGGGTGTATTCATCCTTTTTGGTTTTACATGGATGTATTCATCATTTTGCTATTAAATTCTAACAATAGGGTGTATGCACCCACGCTCACACAAAAATACTTACAAACACATAAAAACACATAATTGAGCCACCCTCAAATTCTATTTTGTCTTCATCAAAAAGAACTCATCCAGACACCCCAAACCCAAAAAACTTATTTCAAGATGGTTTGTGTGTGTGTGCGTGAGAGAGAGAGAGAGAGAGAGAGAGAGAGAGAGAGAGAGAGAGTTGTGGTGGTTTATTTAGGTTAAGAAAATGAAAATAGGTAGTTCAGTAAAATAAATATTAAGGGAAGAAATGATGTTGATAATAATAACTCCTCATTTTTCATACTATATGGTTCAAATTAATTTCAAACAAAACTCTTATGAATTATTCTCTTCCACCATCACCACCCACCATCTACCACCACCACCCACCATCTACCACCACCCACCACCACCAGACCAACACCACCACCACCCGACATGACCACCACCAGCCACCCACCCACCACCACCTACCACAGCTCACACACGTACGAGCGCACCCACGTACACACACAAATACTTAGAAACACATAAAACACACATAGTCAAGCCACCATCAGATTCTATTTTGTCTTCTTCAAACAGATCTCATCCAGACACCCCAAAGCCTAAAAACTTATTTCAAGATAGTTTTGTGTGTGTGTGCGTAAGAAAGAGAGAGAGAGCGAGAGATTTGTGGTGGTTTATATAGGTTAAGAAAATGAAAATAGGTAGTTCATTAAAATAAATATTAAGAGAAGAAATGATGTTGATAATAATAATAATAAGAATAATAATAATGATAATAGTAGTGGTAGTGATAGTGGTAGTGGTAGTGGTGGTGGTGGTGGTGGTGGTTGTAATGGTAGTGGTGGTGGTGATGGTGGTGGTGGTGGTGGTAGTGGTGGTAGTGGTGGTGATGATAGTAGTCGTAGTAGTGGTCGTAGTAGTAGTGGTTGTAGTAGTGGTGGTGATAGTAGTAGTAAAAATAAATTAATAAAAAACAAAAAATTAGAAATAAATAAACAAATATAAAAATGTCTGCAAAATAGGTCCGTGTAAAAGCAAAAACACGAAAACATCCCTCTTGTTTGAACCTCGTTAGTAGATAACCGAAAAATTTTGCATCGTTCTTCCCGAGGGATGTATAAAATCTAACGTTTATTGACGGAGAGATGTATATTTCCTAATTTTTCTGACGGTGATGTATGGTATGAAAATGAGCAAACCATAAGGATGTATTTTAGAGTTTACTTATTACAATTATCTAAAACACGAAGTTGAAAATCAGAGTTTTTGTCGCAATCAAACTTGACCGATAATAGAGCTCGATTTTGCCACTGCCAAAATTGAGTTGTATCACTGACTAATAAAAAGTTAAAAACTGAATTCGTTTTTGTCAACATTTGCTAAACTTATTGTAACCCTTTCACTTTCTGTGTTTTGAATATTCTAATTTAGTCCTTTGACTATTTGACGTTTGTCAGTTTCGTTAGAACTTGTACCGTGTTGACGGTGGTGGATTTATATGAAATAATGTGATTGAGGTGATTTATGGTTATATGGTGTATAATACTCCTTTTTAGATGATATTATTATGTTGATTGTGTTTCGGGTGGTTTGACCCATGAATAGCATGAAATGCCGAAAACGAGTCCCGACACGTCCGATAATGTTCAAAATGAGTTTTGGGGAATTTCAAATAGAAATATGTCGTGTAAATACTCTAGGTTATTGGAAAAGTATTTTTAAGATGAATAAAAATTCTAAGTAACTTTGGGAAATATTTTTCGATCACGGTTTTTAAGATTTAAGTGAACCCGACACGAAAAGAAGCAATCCCGAGCCCCTAGGATGCTCTAACCGGATATGAGACAACAAGGGGAACAAGATGGCTAGTTTTTAGGGTGGCTTGTCCCAACCTTGGTACATATTAGTTTGTTTGATTCCATATCATGCATATCTCATTTTTCTTTCAAAAAAACACACATTTTGTGTGTGTTCCTCTCTTGTTGCGTCCGAATAAAACACACACATACACTCTTATAATTTTTGAAACTTGATAAAAAAAACATGAGAGTTTGGGTACTTTCGGGTTGATTCTAGTGCACGGGTTAACATTTAAACAATGTTTGGGTTGTTTAGTTCGTGTCAATCTTGTTTAAAAGTGGCGATTTTTGTAAGTCATCTTATTTCAAATATTTTGTACTTTTGAATACCTCATGATGCATAGATGTTAGTTGTACAAGTTGATCGTCGTAAAAATCTAAAAAAAGAAAATATAAAGGTTGTTTTGTCTCGGTTTGGGTTCGAAAATGGAAGAAAGGAAAAGGGGGTTTTGTTAGTTTTAATATTGTGGCCGTGATGGTTGAAAAACATTTGTTGCTAATTAGCTTATTTTGGATAATAGCTTATTTAGCTTATTTATAAACACTTTTCGGCTTATTTTGGGCTTAAGGTGGTTCGAAAACCACAAGGTAGTAAGTAAAAGAATTTTTGGTTATTACCCTAGTATGTCAGATTTTTTTAGACTATTTTTATAGCTTATAGTGATAACCAAATATGATACGTAGCTTATTAGCTTATTTTTAACCTTATGGAATTGGTTTTGGAGCTATTGGGCTCACGACACAATAAGCCTCAATAAGTTGTGGCTTATTGAATGCTTATTGTGGTCCATATTATTTTGTTAGCTATTGTTTTGGGCTTATATTTACTAATGGACTTTAGTATTGCGCCTAAAGTGTATATATTATACATATAAATATCTTAATGGATCCTTATTGGGCCTTAAGGCCGAATAAGCGTAAACTAGTTATTTATGAGTTTTGGCGAACATTGAAAAAATGGGACATACTTGTGAATTGATATTGAAAGTCGTTTGGGAAATACGTTTTTATGAACATTGCAAAATACGGATTTTTGGCATTTTGTCGGAAAATGGTGAATTTGTGGAAAATTGTTTGAACTTAAGGTTTAAAACCTTAGAAAACGTTGTATAAGCGTACAGGTCATGTCAAAATTTCGTAAAAAGTCTATACTTAGAGTTTTTTTTTCTCAAAACGTGATTTCTCGATTTAATAATAAAATATTATTATTTTATTATTTTAATAAGTCGACTAAAAGACAAAAAATATACTTTTTGAAACTTTTCCAAATTGTTTAGTAAAATTAAACGTTTTGTTTCTTATATTTAAATGAAAAATTAATGGTAACTAAGAGTGCCGAATAGATTTACCAAAGTATACTATAAGTGCGTATTATAAGAATCTTCTTATATTAGTGTATTATATTAAATAGTATAAGTATATACTATACTATGGTATGAGTTGAAGTATGATATTTTTGGAGTGATGTTGTCAACCATCACACCACTGAAAACGTTAAGAATAATCATACAACGCGCATCTGACCTGTATGCATCAAACCTGAAAAATGTTTTGGAAATAGATTGTCTAAGTGGAACATTAATTGGACTAGATCGTATCCGGATGTCGTTGCATTTGCTTGTGTGATATTTAGTTTGCTGCTTGAGGTGAGTTCTCGTAGCCCCACTTTTTAAATATTTTTCGTTGGGGGAAAATGATACTCAAATGTGTTTTGAACTATTTTCTGAAGTGTGCGAAATGTGGTTTTGTTTTTGGGATAATTTGTGTGCTTATGACTGCATTGTGAATGACATGTGTTTGTACGCTATGTTGTGTGGAACTTTATGTGTGGAACTTCTGTGTGGGACTTGTGAACTTCGCCTTATATATAGCTCCAGCTGGTAGGCTTTAAATGCGGTAAGACATTCGGGGTTGCGACCCTAAGAGCGGTGGTACATGCTGGTGATAAGACTAGCGGGGATGCTAGGTCTTGGTACATGATTAGCGGGGATGCTAAGTCATGGGTTTGTGATTGTTTGCATATATTCACTGTCATATATCATAATTGTCCAATTGTTTGAAATATTGGCACAGCGACTGGGTTTCTTTCAAACCTACGAGCTCACCAACATTATTGTTGACGTTTTCGAGTATCATTTTCAGGTGAAGAGAATGATCGTTAAGATTGAGATGTGTGATAGCAGACTTTAAGTATATCCTGTATGGATCATGTTTGAGAAGTCTTGCTTTTGAAGTATGTTATGGATTTGTTTTCTTGAGGATTGATGGTCTTCGATGGGACATCACTCAAAGTTATTGAGGTTGATGGTCATCATGACACTTTCATTTATGCATTTTAGATTTCTCTATTTTGTATCTTGTGTTATGATTGATCATTATGTTGCATTCTCGTGTTTCCGCCTATGACGGGGTGTGACAGATTGGCAATCAAAGCCAAGGTTATAGAGAACTAGGTGGTTTGTCCTAGAATATAACCTAGGAACCTTCATATAGTTGCATTGTAGGACCTATGTGCGCGATGTTCAGCTTATACTTGCTTAGGTGGTTATACGGTATATAGTATTAGTTAAGTCATTCATTGATATGGGTGAGTCTAATACTAGGTACGACTGGGAAAGGATACGGATATAAATACGGTGGCCAGCGTAGTTATAAACGTATCACGACTCACGTGTATTTAGTATTATCGTTCACGCGAATCGATGTTGACACCTTAAGGTCGTATGTGTGTGTGTCTATGTATATATATATATATATATATATATATATATACATACATATATATACATACATATATATACATACATACATATACATACATACATATACATACATACATATATATACATACATATATATACATACATATATATACATATATATACATATATATACATATATATACATATATATATATATATACATATATACATATATATATATATATATATATATATATATATATACATGTATATATACTTATATACTCCTTTATAAAGCATACATATCCAATGCTTAACTCTGAACCAAATGACGAGCCTAAATTTTAAGATTCAGACTCCCGAACCTATTTCATATATAAACTAGACACATGTCTGGGAAAAAAACACACATATTCTCTACAAACCTAAAACACAAACTGGAACCCTCTCTCTATGTCTTCACCGCCACAACTATGTAAATCCGCCGCTGCAACCACATACACTGAACCAACGAACAACACACAGACTAAAAAACCGACACCGAGTAATGTTTAAGCATGGTCCGAAGGTTTGTTTTTTTATTTAAGTATGTTTCTTTGATTAATGGAAGTTCTAAAAATTCTTATGGTTTATGATTTCAGATATGACACCGAAAATCTTCTCAGCGAGCCGAATCTGATTGTATCAGTGGATACCGAGCCCATGGTTACAAGATTCGCAAGATCCAAAACCAAACCTGGCTAATGTTCTTTCAATATTTAAGTTAACTTTTTTTTAATGTTTTGTGATATTAGAGTTTATTTTTGACGTGATGGAAATGATAAAAAAAGTTCATTTCATGAAATACTTTAAACACAAACAAATAATAGTACATCTTCAAATTTTTTTCTACTAATAATGTTTCTCTTTATTTCAGGTAATATAGATTATGCTATTGAGTTATGAAAGGCATTAAGCATGGTAAAGTGGCGTTGATGCTATTTTATAGAAATTTAAAAAAAATGCCACTGGTTTGTTCTAGGTGTGGTTTTTGGTTGCCAAACTGAGATCTGGTTTCGTGGGTTTGTAAGTTTGTGGGGCTCAAACCGATATCTAACTACCGAATTGTTTTGTATGCTCTCGTGTTGAGGTTGATGATAGTTTTGGGTGGGAAAACCGAGGCCACATGTTCTTTAAGGACAATTTTCTTAAGGATTTTGTGAAGTGTTTCATTTTTGTTGGATCTAAAGATTGCTTGTATTTTCTGTTGTTAGATCTAAAGCTTTTTTGTTGTTATTAGTCAATGTCAATTATGTTTTTTGAGGTTAAAAGTTTCCTTTTTCCTTTAGATCTAAAATGGTGTTTTATGTTAGAGCGAATAGGTTTTTTTTAATTTGGTAGATTAAAGAGTAATTCTTGTGTTTGGTTTATGAGGGTCTTTGACTTTGTTTTAGAGTCGGAGGTTATACTTGCGGTGACAACTCAATTTTGACCCTATAAGGGATCCAATTATTATGTTCGGGTTGATATGGGGTTTTGCTAATCAGGTTCGCGGGTAGCTTTTTTAAATAACTTAACCCTAACGTGACCCGATAATATTGTCAGGAAGGATATTTTTTCATTTGCATTTATGAATTATTATTTTTTCATACGTTACAAAAAGTGTAGCATTTTATTGAATATATGCATCGACTAACAAGGATGGTGCATTAATGACTTGGGTCACATTAATATTTGATATTACGTATTAGAATTAGTAATGTTATTTTCAAAACATTATCTATAATCTATAATCTATAAACTCTAATAAAACACGTTGTTTTATAACCCTTTAAAGCATAAGAATTAATTATCCCATTAAATTTTCTTATTTGGACTACCTTAATTAACCACAAATGTACAACATCATATTGCACCTTCATTAAAAAACATGCTATTAAAAATACTTCATCAGTTTCAATTAACATTATAATATTCAAAAACGCATCAAAAACTACTTTAATTGATTCTTCTTTACAATCTATATAATTGGTTACAATTCAGTATGAATATCGGTTTCAAATTTTAATATTCAAATACGCATTCAAAACATTCCACTAATTGATTATTCTTTTACACTCTTCTACAATCAGTTACAATTTCATATTAAATAATCGGTTTCAATTAACATTATAATATCAAAAAGCCATCAAAACCTTTCATTAATTGATTCATTCTCTTCTACACTTTATACAATCAGTTACAATTCACCTATTTAATAACAATCTTCTCTTTAACAACTTATTCGCCCATTCGCTATATCACTGATTCAAAAACATTATATATAGCAACATTTCAACGTTACATGTTTATTACATGTGTTGTGATTTGGATATAGGTTAAACTAATTTTATCTTTCTTTTTTTTGCAGACTTCATAGGTCAATCTATAGTGATTCGCATAGCCTTGATTCGAGCAAATAATCTATGTAAGCTTCAGTTGTATGAAATCCATTTGATTTATATTATTTATGATTATTTTTATGTTTATGGTGTAAACCTAATAATTCAATTCAAATTGATTTTTGATTGACACCTCATCTCTCTTTGATTTATTTCCATATTGGTGTTTGTTTTTAAATAATAAAATTTATAATTTTGTTCGATCTTTATTATCTATTCTATCTATTATCTATTTCAATGTTTTAAAATAAAATAAGTTTTTTTACAACCCTTTAAAGCATAAGAATTAATTATCCCAGTAAATTTTCTTATGTGGACTACCTTAATTAACCATAAATGTATAACACCATATTTCACCATCAATCAAACATGCATTAAAAAACATTCATCGGTCTTCTATTAATATCTATAATATTTAAAAAGCATTCAAAAAAAAACCTACCATTAACTTATTCTTCTTCTAAATCTTCATAAATCAGTTACATTCATATTAATATCGTTTCAATTAACATTTAAATTTCAAAACGCATTAAAAACCCTCCTTTAATTGATTTTCTTCTTACACTCTTCCACAATCAGGTTACAATTTATATTAATAATCGGTTTCAATTGACATTATAATATTCATAACGCATTCAAATCCTATCATTAATTGATTATTCTTCAACAATCTATTTAACCAATCTCTCTTTAACATTAATAGATCAGTTACAATTTCCATATTAACAAAAAAATCTCAGTTTAACACCTATTTATACCAAATTCTCTCCTCTACACTGATTCAAACACACAAATATATAAGCAACCATAATTCAATCGTACTTGTATTCACATGCTGTTATGATTTTAGGATAGAAGTGAACTATTTTTTTTCTACTTTTTATTTTGCGACTTCATAGGTCAAGCTATTGTGACTTCGCATAGCCTTGATTCGAGAAAATATGGGCTTTTCTATAAACGGGTGATATGGGTAATTTTATGTACCGGGTTGATATGGGTGATGAGTATAGTCAAGTAACACCATGATTGCAACCGTTATTTTTTTGTCAATTCCAAAAAATCCGCCAGTTTCTATTATACCATCGAATGCTGTTTAATTTTTAAAACACATTCAAACCTTCACCCAATTGAATCTTTGCTACACTCTTTGGTTTTTTACAAACCCTTTAAAGAACATGCATTAATAAACCCCAATTAATATTATCTGAGGACTATCCTCTTCTGACACCAATTTAAATCATCTTCTTAACATGATTCAGATACACAAATAATAAGGAAATAACGATTCATTCGTACATGTGATTACATGTTGTTGTGATTTGGATATAGGTTAAATAATTTTAATCACTTTTCATTTTGCTATGACATAATAAGTCAATCTACTGTGATCTCACTATAACCTCGATTAAAAACAAACAATCTTATGTAAGCTTCAATCGTGTTTAAAATTATTGTGATTTATACTGTTGTGTTACATTCATTCTATCATTAGATTTTTCATATGGAATTGTAATGATTCTAATGGTAAAACCCACTAAGTGTCACTGTTATAATTGTTTTGTGTAACGAGTCAATATGGGCGATTTTGTGTAATAGGTTGATATGGGTAATTTTGTGTAAGGTTGATATGGGTAATATTGTGTAAACGGGGGGGGGGGTGATATGGGTGAATTTATGTGAATAGTCAGGTAAACCCCATATATGCACCGTTCTTTTATTTGTCAATTCTCCTATATAGGTTATCTTATATCATCATATTTATGAACATTGATTACTTAATTACCTTATTTTAATTGGGACCGCATAAAAGCAATCGCAAAAGAGGTTTCGATAGATGTAATGACAAAATTCTATATACATGCGGCTCACCAGGTAACATCTCATTATCGATTTTACTTATCCAAACATGTTGGATAACATAAATGATTTGTCATATTTATAGAAAAGGCCATTCTTGCTCAAACGAATGAAGTTGTGGACACTATAAACGATCATTTGTTAGAGAAATTTTCAATGGCTTACTTAAGTTGCGACAGCATAGATAAAAATGAATGTGGCGCCGCCATAGATCAATCCATTTTCTCATCAGAATTTATCAATTGATTGAATTTCTCAGGTGTTCCAAACCACACACTTGCGTTAAAAGTAAGAGTCCTGGTAATGTTATTGAGAAATATTAATCAAGCAACTGATTGAAGTTCTCACGTATTAACCTTTCCCTCCTACCTAACGTTGCCCATGTTCTCCCTCGTGTAGATTATACCGCCAAGGATGACAACCCGAAGTGCTGGTTGGCCTGCTGCCGTATCACGAGGAGGGGGAAAGGGTGGACGAGCTGGTAGAGGTGGTGGTAGAACTGGAGGTCGATATTGTAATTAGGGTATTGGTAGGATTGATGGTCAAGGTGGCCAAGTAGGTGTCCAAGGTAGTGAGGTGAATGACGGTGTTGACGGAGTCCCCGACTTCTCCACCATCATTGCATAACAATTGCGAAATTTACTTCCCACTATTGTATCCCAAGTAGGCGACCAAGGTAGAGGTCAAGGGAATAATAGGAATCAAAATGGCGATGCCATCAATGACAACATTCGGAGTGATGTTAGGAATGTCATTGAGAACAACGACCATAGCGGTTGTACCTATAAGGAGTTCTTAGCTTGTTACCCTAAGGAGTATGATGGGAAGGGAGGTGTTGTATACACCCGTTGGATTGAAAAGATGGATTCAGTTCAGGATATGAGTGGTTGTATGGATAACCAAAAAGGGAAGTACACTGCTGGTTCTTTTGTCGGTAAGGCTTTAATATGGTGGAATTCTCAGATTCGCACATTAGGTCGAGAGGTGGCTGTAGGTATGTCATGGGATAACTTTAAGGTATTAATGAGGGAAGAGTTTTGTCCTAGTAATGAGATGCAAAAGTTGGAAACTAAGTTATGGAATCACACCATGGTAGGGGCCGGTCATGCTGCGTATAGTGATAAGTTTCATGAGTTGGCTAGGTTAGTTCCTCATTTAGTAACCTTGGAAAATAGAAGGATTGAGAGGTACTTGTATGGCCTTGCTGTATAGATTCGAGGGATGGTGGTAGCAATGGAGCCATCAACCATTCAAAAGGCTGTGCAGATTGCTAACACACTTGTCACACCCCGCCTAGGCGGAAACACGAGGCGTAACATCATGGATATCATCACAACACAATGGTGTCTACTATAGAGAAATCTAAATAAAGGAAATAATCAAAGGGACACAATGTGTCATGACAATACCCAACACAAGATAGAGGAGTCTTGCATTACCAAAGTAATGTCATACACGAAACAAAATAATCCAAATACTAACAAAACGAAACAAACTAATCCAAAAAATACTAATACTATACAATCGCCCAACGAACAAGTATCAATCAAAACAAAATGAAAAGACCTAGAAAAACAAACAAAAACTCCAAACTCTAACACCACAAGCACATGCCTAGGGTCCTCTCTAGGCCACTCTTCCTAACATCCTTCTTATCATGCACGATACCGCACCTGAAAATAGATGCTTAAAAACGTCAAACTTAAATGGTGTGATCATAGGTTTTTGACACGATTTAGAATCCAATTAAATCTAATACGGTGGGATAAATGAAAACACTACTGACAATAAATGAACACCATATAAGCTATCATGTCAACCAAATCAAATCCAATCCAAACCAATACAATTCACACGATTACGAGATTCTCTATCGCAGAACTACCTCCAATTGATCAACTAAGCCATGTAGCAACCACAAATCCACTACACTCCCAATTGATCACTAAGCCTTGGATCATAACCCAAACAAAACCCCACTCCAATTGATCACTAAGCCATGGAGCGTATCACATCACAAACATGTAGCACATAACATATAATAGCCACATAAAGTCCATGCATCACTTTAAACACATTATCACAGTAATCAAAACATTTCCATACTAGCATCATTTCCATCCCAAGTTTAAAACGAAGTAAAAGTGGGACTATGAAACTCACCTTAGCTTAGCTTAATCCAAAAAGGTTCCAAGAAGCTTCACAAAGATCTAAATAACAAAACGTACGGATATTAACATCACTTTGGTCATCACTCCAATAGGGTGTAACCTCAACTATGATGGATTCTAAGCGATCTATCAATGTTCTAAACTCATTTTGTACCTTTTTAAATTCTTACATAACTAGCTTACACTTTATTCTTACACTTTCAATTTTCTGGATTTGAGCAGAATTTTAGACTCACTTGCACGCCCTAAACGCACCACTTATACATCTTTATAATTCTTGGAAAAATTCCACAGGTTACTAATATGACTTATGAACCCCCAATTACTCCCCCAAAGTTCATACTCTTTTATAAATACCCTTTAGAAAATCATAACACCAAGTGTCCAAAATTCGGCTAGTAACAGACACCCTAACAGTTTGATGTTAGCTGACCATTTTAAACACCACCCCATACTTAGCCAAAAATCAGGGGTCACACACAACATATGAAATGACTTCCACGTGAATATTAGCCCTTGAGAAGGTGTCTAAGTATTTTTAGAAAAATCAAAACCCTAACTGAAACCCGTCAGAAAATTCACTGTTTTGCACACTTATCTTATAAAAATTATTTGACAACCTTCCCGACCACAAAAACTCTTAGGGCTGGATTCTTTGGAAAGAAGACTCAGAGGGCTACTGTTTAAAAAAAAACTCTTAAATATCATTCTTCATCATAGAGAAAATCGCTCGTGAACACCGCCCTAATTCTGCTCAACCCTAAATCAAGATTTCATGCAAACCCTAACATGTAATTTGCATGGTTATGCCCCTAATTCAATTCTAATCAATACTATTAACATTAATTACTCATTAAGATCCGTATTTTATTAAAACCCTAATCCATCATAATTAAGCTATAAGAATTAAAAGATTTAAAGAGGTTTAATATATTTACCTTGATGATTAGCACCTAAACCACACTTTTGAATGACTCTTGGATCCACAAATGAAAAAAAAACTTCTTAGGGTTTTGAGGGAGGTTGAATCTCACGGCACAAGAAGAAGGGGAGAAAAGATGGGCCAAGTTGGTTTTATAATTGTTTCTTTGAGTCCTAGCCCAACTCAAATAAGCCTAAAAGAAAATATTATTTATTATTTTATTTAAAAAAAAAACCCAAACCGGACGCCCCTTATATGTACATTTTTTTATTTTTTTTAATTATTAATTTACTACTTTACTTCATTTCCTTAAATTTTTATAAAAACCTAAGCTAATTTGATCAATCCTTTTTACTTAAACGCCACTTACTAACCTTTCTAAAAATAACTTTCGTTTCACCAAACCACTTTCCATTTTTAGAAAGTTTGCCACAAACTTCCAAATTTCACTCACTTATTTCATTTCTAAAATGCCAAAATTATCACATAACGCTTATCACTAAATCATCCAACTATTGACGTAGCATTACATGCAATACGCCAATCCTTTCTATTATCACTAAACGCGAACAAATGGAATACTCATAATCCAACGCAAACATACTCAAAATGAGATGCCCAAACACCTCAAAATGATATCATGCACATACTTAACTCACTTAGCACACATAAAATCACATAGCACACACTTAAACACATAAAATGAACTCTTAGCCATATTTAATGGTATAAACTAACCTGCTCAAATCTCGGTTGTCACAGTATCCCCTCCTTTAGGAAATCTCGTCCCGAGATTTAACTAGCCGACTCATCAGCACGATCAACAAACAACTGAGGATACTTAGACTTCATATAATCTTCGCGCTCCCAAGTGAACTCGGGACCACGCTTTGAATCCCAACGAACCTTCACAAGTGGTATTTTGCTACGCTTTAAACTCTTAATTTCACGGCCCAAAATCTCTACAGGTTCCTCGATAAAACGAAGAGTTTTGTCAACCTTAATTTCATTCAATGGCACATGCAGGCTAGCATCTGCCAAACACTTCTTTAGGTTTGACACGTGGAACGTGTCATGTACACCACTCAATTCTTCGGGCAACCTTAACTGATAAGCTACAGGACCGATCCTCTCTAGAATCTCAAATGGCCCTACATACCTCGGAGCTAACTTACCCTTCTTCCCAAAATGAACCACGCCCTTCCAAGGCGACACCTTTAGCATCACACGATCTCCAACCTCAAATTCCAACGGCTTGCGCCTGTTGTCCGCATAGCTCTTTTGACGATCCCTCGCCGCTTGGAGCCTCTCTTTTATAACTACTACTTTATCAGTCGTTTCTTGCACCAATTCGGGTCCAATCAAACTACCTTCCCCAATTTCAGCCCATAACACAGGTGACCTACATTTTCTTCCATATAGTGCTTCAAACGGAGTGCATCGAATGCTAGTGTGATAACTGTTGTTATAAGAGAACTCAGCTAACGGTAGGTGGACATCCCAACTGCCACCAAAGTCTATCACGCACGCCCTTAGCATGTCCTCTAACGTCTGAATTGTACGCTCACTCTGTCCATCTGTCTGAGGGTGATAAGCCGTGCTCATATCCAATCGCGTTCCTAAGGCTTTCTGAAATGTTTTCCAGAGACGTGATGTAAACCGTGCATCACGATCTGAAATAATTGACACAGGCACTCCATGACGCGCGACAATTTCATCAGTGTACAACCTCACCAATTTCTTCGTACTATAATCTTCACGTATTGCCAGAAAATGTGCTGATTTGGTCAATCTATCAACTACAACCCATATTGCATCGTGCCCATTCCGGGTTCTAGGTAATTTAGTGATGAAGTCCATGGTGATGTTTTCCCACTTCCATTCCGGTATCTCTGGTTGTTGTAATAAGCCCGAAGGCCTTTGATGCTCAGCCTTCACCTTTGCACAAGTTAAACATTCGCTAACATAGGTAGCAATATCCCTCTTCATTCTCGGCCACCAGTACATATCTCGAAGGTCATAGTACATCTTATCCGCTCTAGGATGTACAGAATACCTGGACTTATGAGCCTCATCCATAATTATTGTTCTCACACCTCCTACCAATGGAACCCATATTCGATCCATGAAGTATAAACTTCCGTCTCTTTTCCTTTCCATTTGTTGATCTAACCCATGTAACCTTTCATTCATTACATTATCCTGATCAAATGCCTCACCCTGAGCTGCCAATATCACCCCTTTCACTGCAGACTGAATAGTCATTGCCATTGCCCACACTCGTTTAGGTTTTACCCTTTCCTTTCTACTTAGTGCATCTACCACTACATTTGCTTTACCCGGGTGATATCGAATTTCATACTCATAATCACTAAATAACTCGATCCATCTCCTTTGACGCATGTTCAGCTCCTTCTGATCAAATATGTGTTGGAGACTCTTGTGATCCGTGTAAATAACACTTTTCGTACCATATAAATAATGTCTCCAAAATTTTAAAGCAAACACCACTGCCCCTAACTCAAGATCATGTGTAGTATAGTTCTTCTCGTGAATCTTTAACTGTCTTGACGCATAAGCAATCACCTTATTTCTCTGCATGAGCACACAACCCAACCCCTGATTCGAAGCATCACAATAAACTACAAAATCTTCAACTCCATCGGGAAGTGACAATATCGGTGCTTCACATAAATTATTTTTCAAAGTCTGGAAAGCCTCTTCTTGTTCTACACCCCACACATACTTTTGATTCTTCTGAGTCAATGAAGTAAGAGGTTTAGCAATCTTAGAGAAGTTTGCGATAAAACGCCTGTAGTAACCCGTTAGACCAAAAAACAATCGGATTTTAAACGGTGTTGTAGGAGCTTTCCAATTCTTTACTGCCTCAATCTTACTTGGATCCACGTGGATACCATTCTGGTTGACCACGTGACCAAGGAAATGCACCTCTTGCAGCCAGAACTCACACTTGGAGAATTTAGCATACAACTTCTCCTTCCTCAATAATTCTAAAACTAACCTCAAATGCACCTCATGCTCCTCCTTCGATTTCGAGTAAATCAAAATGTCATCTATGAAAACAATGACGAACTTATCTAGATACGGTTTGCAGACTCGATTCATCAGATCCATAAAGACTGCTGGGGCATTGGTTAGTCCGAAAGGCATAACGGTAAACTCAAAATATTCATACCTTATTCTAAATGCAGTTTTAGGAATATCATCCTCGTGTACTCGGAGCTGATGATAACCTGATCGAAGATCTATCTTGGAAAAGAAATGTGAACCTTGTAGTTGATCAAATAAGTCATCAATTCTAGGGAGAGGATATCGATTCTTAACAGTCAACTTGTTTAATTCCCTATAATCAATACACATACGAAAAGATCCATCCTTCTTCTTAACAAACAACACATGTGCTCCCTACGGAGAATGACTAGGTCGAATAAAACCTTTGTCTTGCAACTCTTGAAGTTGCCTAGACATCTTGCATTTCCGAAGGTGCTAAATAAAAGAGGACTTTGCAATAGGCCGATTCTCCAGAATTAGTCTATACGAATCTCAACTTATCTTTGCGGCTTCAAATCTTAGAACAAATCCTCCATAAAACAACATCAACAAAATTCCCACACCACAGAAATCTCAACCCACCTTTGGTCATCTACTTCCACGTCATTAAAGTTTGCCTACTCCTAACGCACGCATCATCCTTGAACCTAAGTATCTCACCCCCTAATCAATGGAATTTTAACCACCTTTTCAATGACATACTATCAACGACCCTATTTTGGAGACAACCAATCCATCCCCACAATCCCACATCAAAACTTCCATGACCCCTACAGTATCAAATCTATATTGAACAAGGAATTTACTAGTTCTAGTTTGCAACCACGAATAATCCTGTCAACTTCTACTTTTTTAACCATCTGCCTATTTCTATCATCATAACTAGATTCGCATACCTAGGTTTCACATTTAGTAGAGACATAAATTCAGAAGATATGAAACTAAAATCAGCTCCAGAATCAAAGAGTACAGTAGTAAAAGAATTATTCAAGAGATAAAGTATCCGTCCACCACCTTAGATCGCCGCGAAGCCTCAGCCACATCACAATCACATGTAAGCTCTTCCCCGGGTTTGATTTCCATTATTTTGGTTGTTATGATTTCCCTCTAAGGCCTATGGATTTCCTGCTTGACCCGGGGATCGATTCAACCTGGGACAATGGTACTAAAAATGATCACTGCTCCCACACTCGTAACAAACCTTCCTATTATTACCCACTCTAACCTCATTCATTGGAGCTGCTTGCTTAAATGGTGCCCAACACTCTCTAGCAAAATGGCCAGGCCTCTGGCAGTTAAAACACAACCTACACTCTCTACCCTCTGGATGATAAGTATAGCATTTGGTACACTTAGGGTATTGATTCACAAACTCATTTTTAGGAGGGACTGTTGCCACATAACCTGCTCCCACCTTCGCCTTATTTTTATCCCTCCATGACCCTCCAGACTTAGCATCCTCTTATACCGCCTTCCTCTTCTCATTACTCTTTGACAAAGTACCACAGCTAATAGCCTCGTCGGTGAGTATACCAGCTCTCAGAAAGCATTCCCCTAATCTTAGGCGCTAACCCCGCTACATACCTCTTGATGCGTGCCGACTCAGGTGTCACCAGATGTGGAACCTGTTTGGCCAGTTCATGGAACCGATCCGTGTAGGCTGCATGGTTGGCTCCTACCATCTTGTGATTCCAAAATTCATTCTCTAACCTCTCCATTCCATTACTTGGACAAAATTCCTCCACCAACAAAGCCTTAAAATCATTCTAGGTCATACCAATTGCTGCTTCACGGCCTCTTGCCTGGATTTGAGTGTTCCACCATGTCAGTGCCTTGTCAACAAATGAACTGGCAGCATACTTCACCTTTTGATTCTCAGAACACCCACTATTGTCAAGTACATTCTCCATCTTCTTAATCCAGCGGGTAAGTGTTATAGCACCCCCTTTCTGTCATACTCCTTAGGGCTACATGCCTGAAATCCCTTGTAGGAACACCCATTGTTCCTACCATTCCCATTGTTGTTGTTATTTCCATTGTTGTTGTTGTTATTTTTGTTGTTCACATTGTTTGTCACTTGAGTGACGATCTAGGGAATGATAGTTTGCAATTGCTGCGCAATGATAGCAGCGATGTCGGGTTGTCCATTTTCGTTTTCATTAGTCCGTGTTCGAACCATTCTGATTAAGATAGTATTAACGCACATTAGATGAGGGGAAAAGGGTTTTTAACCCAACTATCCTATCAGCACATCATCATAACCATACAAAACACATACATAATTACTCATCCAACTAGCATATTGACACCAAAGCCGTATAATCATACTTGCAAGTCCACTTGTGTTGTAGCGCATGTATAATTATGTTGGCCACCATAATTATAGATGCCCCCTTTCACGAGTGTACAGCCTCCACTATGAATACATTCTCATACAACAGTCTCAATACCACATCAGTCACATTAGTAAACCACCTCACATATAAAAACTCAAAATTTCAAGAAAATCAAACATTTCCATATAAAAAAAATGTTTCTAATACAAATCCAATATTCTAAGAATAACATTACATAACAAAATTCCAACCAAGACGAACCAATACAAAAAAAATCGAAAAGTCTTTAGTACTTCATAACGAGATCTGAACACTAAGCACAACTCAAAACCTATTACTGACTGGACCAGTATCCTCCAACGTCATAGTCTTTAAGCACACATCCTTTGCCCCGTGGAATTTCAAATCCGAATCATCATCATTTACACTTCATATTCCACTAGTTCTCCAGTATAAATCCATAATCCATTTTAATTTCTTTCTTCTTGTTCAGTTAGCTGATACACATGAAACTCCCGGGAATCTAGTAACCACCTCTTTCTTTTGTCACCAGTTAACAACTATTTTCCTCCATCTCTAATCATACGATCTCAATCGTATAGTCAATGCTTTCTTTCTACCCCGCGTGGCAGGGGGTTGTTGGTACGATAGCAATATGGGGGGGTGTGAGCGTGGTCGGATTTTACTAGGCTAACCCCTGCTTTAACCTCATGCCCGTGACCCCAGGTTTGTAATATCCCCTACGTCCTGTTCGTAATGGCGCTCCCATGACGAACTTCTTTAGGAATAAAAGGAGACAGAAGCTTAATTTAACAAAACAAAAAAATAAGGCACACTAATTTAGGTAAAGGCAATCAAAATAGCTAAAGTAAATCAACAAAACTAAGAAATAAAATCATGAAATTAAGGGGAAAAATGCATACTAGATATACTAACTAACACGCTTAAGACCCTAACATGCATCGTACGTGAAGGACTCCAAGGTTTTAGTCCTATGACTCAATCAACCACCTACTTCTCTATAACCATCAACAGTTGATACCATCTGTCACACCCCGCCTAGGCGGAAACACTGAGCGTAAAACATCATGGAAATCATCACAACACAATGGTGAGTCAATCTAATTGAAATCTAAATGAACGCGAGAATAAGTCAATGGACACATCGTGATCTTGACAATAACCCAACACAATATAGAGGAGTCCTTGGCATTACTAACAGTAATGTCAAACACTAAGAAACAAAAAAGATCAAATACTAACAATCTCCGAACAACAAGTATCTACGCAAAAACAAATGTCCATAACTGAAAAGACTAGAAAAGACAACTCCACATACACAGCCAAGGTCTCCCAGCCACCTTCCTAACAACCTTCTTATCATCAGTATACTCAACCTGAAACAAGCGATGCTTAAAACGTCAACATAAAGTGTGTGAGAGTCAAAGGCTAAAGACACGATAAAAATCCAAACCCGCACCTTTACTTTGAAGAATAAAAAGAACATTGTAGGACGAATATAAATGAACCTATCATACAGTCTAGCAGGCACAATCAATCCAATACATTACAATCCAAATACAATTCAATTACAAAACAACGATTTCCTAAAAACGATTTATAAGACGTCGTGAATCGTGACCAAGGTCCTTGTGGTTACCACCGCGCATGTAGCCCGCGGGCCATGGATACCCCTCAAAGTTAACCATCCTGCCCGCTAGGCCTACAGTACCTTCCGCACTAAAATAACAGGCCATGATTGACCCGAAGGTGATCCTCCTGACTTAGCGTTTAATAATTATTAATAATCATATCATAAAACATGTAGCAGACACATAAGCATAGAAAAGTCACTGTATAGTCCATGCATCTATTGACAACACATTATCCACAGTAATCAAAACATGTTCCAAATAAACTTTGGCATCATTCCACCCCAATAAAATCATAATAAAAGAGGGGTTATGAAACTCACCACCATGATAGTACAAGCAGCTTCCTAAACAATAGTTCCAATAATTACACAATACAAACAAAAATGTTTATTACACATACACGTCTACCAAGCTAAAAGCTCAAGTCCGTATGTAACACTCATATGTTGGTAT
Source organism: Tanacetum coccineum (assembly GCA_026074375.1). NCBI lineage: Eukaryota > Viridiplantae > Streptophyta > Magnoliopsida > Asterales > Asteraceae > Tanacetum > Tanacetum coccineum. The sequence goes on from BQNB010055821.1 coordinate 25,168, forward strand.
GTCTAAGGTTTAATTAACCTTCATGGGTCACCTCTCCGACCCATGCCACAAACCTAACCACTTTTATTAACTCCTTCCTCCTAGTTACTTATAAATTAAACTCTAAAATTGCAGAATTTTAAACACGACATTACTACTCCAAACAATCCTTACTCAATGATTCCTCATAAATTCATACCAAAAATCCAACCATGTTTCATTATGAAGTAATATTAACTACCTTTGGATTTCCAAAAGCCCATATTACATGCACAAGCTACTCACTAAGAAAAATCAAACATGAAAGCAGTCCCAATTCGATCTGATAGGCACACTAAAAAGTTTGGACCTATAAACCATCACTTAGACATCAAAAAACAATCCGAATGTTTTCTGTTTTTTTTCTAGTACGCATGACTTGGACCTTGTCTAGGAATTTGAATGAAGGACTAACGACACATTGGAGACGAGGCGATTGGTTTTATAACAACCTTTACTCGGAACACTTATTGACAAGTATTCGAGTGACTACATGTCGGTGTGTGATGCATGACCTTTGAATGGTATCTTTAAGATTTGACCAGATTCCTCAAGAGAGAGAGAAAGACTTACTTTGTATAACAAAGTTGACCACAAAATGACCCGTGGAGTTATAATCAAAAGTTAGTTGATTATAGAACTCGAGAACAAAACGAGGAACAATTTGTTCGTTTAAGTTTAACAAACAATCAAAGTCAACTGGTTCAAACTTAGCATGGATATGACTCATGTTTTCAAAGTTTTGACTCACAACCCTACCCTCATGAAAGTATCGTTTTTCAAGATTTGCAATTGTGTTTCTTAAGGGTTGATTAAATTCACTTGATATGAGTGGAATGTAGTTTCGGGTCTTTTGATGATCTAGTGAGGTAATTGGAGGCATTGTTACCTAAAATAAAACAATCAAATCACACTTTAATATCTTACATATGTGTTGATATTTTGAGTTCGTGCCTAGTGTGTGCCTAGATGTAACAAATGTGGAGTAACGATTAACTCGACTTAATAATTAGAGTCCTAAGAGTTAATCCAAACGCTCCTTAGTTTGATTTTGCTCATCCAAACATGTCAAAAAATACATATGAATTATGTATCTCGAAATTTATTCATAAGATCATTATGCATGTGTTTGAAAACATTTTTAAGTTGTATTGACAATGCATAACCACAATTTCATTATGTTCCTAACGTGAGTAATTTTGAAAATAAAATTAGGGTTTTGGTTCGAAATCAATTTTTCAACAAATTCACTAATGTATGCAATCCTATGTCTACGGGAAGCATATTAGTTATACATTGTATCCTAGCAGTCTTAATTGTACAAAATTAAAAGAAAAATTATAAATCCCCAATTTTAATTTTAGTGTTCACCATGAACCCTAGATTGAAATTGAAAGAAAATTGATGAAATGACTTATAATTGATGATCTTTAAGATGTTGTGAATGATTATATGTGTTGATTTGATCTTCAATTATAGTTTTAGTGGTTGATTTTGAGTTTTTGGGTGTCTTTGTTCGTTTTCGTCACTTGCAGCAGGAAAAGGGTGTGTTTGGTTTTGTGAATTGAAATTTTTGATTAAGTGTAAAATATGGGAGTCTGCTGATGGCGGTCCCATAACGTTCGGTGGTCCCAAATATATTAGGGGGCCGCCTATGGTACGGGGGCCATGCTTAGTGAAGGGTTTTGGACTCAATTTTTGACGAAAATTTTACGAAGAGGAGTGACATTTTAATTTGCATTTCACGAATTAAAAATGCTTAAAGTACTTTGGATGAAGTATTCAAGTTGTCACGACACGGAATGGAACACAGACTAGAATTGAGACAGAAGAAGGAGAAGTGGACTAATATGATTTATGGAATGTGTTCCATCATTCCTAAACTAAGACGTAGATAGTTAAATGATTCACGTTTAAGGGGTTTCGTAAGAATGGCGGCGATGTTGTCAACGGATGGCACTTTTTTTATTGAGATATGTCATTTCTGGACATTATCACGAAAAAAGTGGTGACGAATTTCGATGTGTTTGGTTCGAGAATGTTGCACCGGGTTTTTGCTAAGGTCAATTGCGCCTTTGTTGTCGCACATGATGGGAACGTCGTCGAGTCGTACGTCGTAGTCGATGAGAGCTTGTTTCATCCATAGTGCTTGTTGACATGCCTTTCCGGCGCTTACGTATTCGGCTTCGGTAGTGGATATAGCAAGAGCGGTTTGTTTCTTCGAGAACCAAGATGTCAAACAACATCCCACGAACGTACAAATACCGCTAGTGCTCTTTCGATCCACATAATCTCCCGCATGATCAGAGTCGGCATATACTATGGTTTCTATGCCGGTCCCCTTAGGATACCATAATCCTAAGTGCGTAGTGCCTTTAATGTATCGGAAGATACGCTTAACCGCTTCAAGGTGAGAGGTTTTGGGAGCCTCTTGGAAGCGGGCACAAAGGCAGACACTAAACATGATATCGGGCCTACTTGCCGTTAGGTATAATAAACTACCTATCATGCCTCGATACTTGGTACTATCTACCGACTCACACTCTTCATCTTTCGTGAGTTTAGTATCGGAGGACATGGGGGTTTTCATTGGTTTAGAATCTTCTAGACCAAATTTCTTAAGCATTTCTTTAATATACTTAGATTGATTAAAGAAGATACCATCTTCCATTTGTTTTATTTGTAATCCAAGGAAGAAGTTAAGTTCACCCATCATGCTCATCTCGAACTCGTCATGCATGATTTTGGCAAATTCATCACACATGTCTTGACAAGTCGAACCGAATATAATGTCATCGACATATATTTGAACAATGATGAGATTTGAACTTTTCTTCTTAGTAAAAAGAGTGTTATCTACCATTCCCATTTTATATTCATGTTTAATAAGGAAAGCTTTTAATCTATCATACCAAGCTTTGGGTGCTTGTTTAAGAACATATAAAGCTTTCTTTAATTTATAGACATGATCCGGTTTTTCAAAATCACTGAATCCCGGAGGTTGTGCCACGTATACCTCCTCATTGATAAAACCGTTCAGGAATGCACATTACATCCATTTGGAATAGTTTAAAATCTAAGGCACAAGCATAAGCTAATAATATCCTAATAGAATCAAGTCTAGCAACTGGAGCATAAGTTTCATCATAATCGATGCCCTCTTGTTGATTATAGCCTTGAGCAACTAACCTAGCCTTATTTCGAGAAACAACGCCGTTATCGTCTAACTTATTTCTAAATACCCACTTAGTTTCTATGATGGTCATATTCCTAGGTTGTAGAACTAACTCTCAAACGTCGTTAGCAACGAATTGATTTAATTCTTCTTGCATGGCGACTATCCAACTTTCATCTCCTAACGCTTCATTCATATTCTTAGGTTCTATAGTTGATATAAAACAAAAGAAGTTACTTTGGTTTTGGGCTTGTGACCTAAGGGTTCTTTGGTTAAGGTTTCCTATAACATTTTCTAAAGGATGGTTCCTAGATTCCTTAATATTGACTATTTCATCAATTTCTAAAGTTTCATCCTCAACAACATTTTCTAGGTTTTTCTTTTCGGTTTCTCTAATGGCTTCTTCTTCATCTAAATCATCATCCACCAAGGGTGATGTCTTAAAAGGTGAAGGAGTTTCATCGAATGTCACGTTGAGTGATTCTTTGATTTTCTTAGTGTGTTTATTGAGGATGATGTAGGCTTTACTATTTTGGGAGTAACCTAAAAAGACGCCTTCATATGACTTTGGGTCAAACTTGGTAAGGTAGTCTTTGGTGTTCAAAATGAAGCACTTGCTTCTAAACACTTTAAAATAATCTAATGTAGGTTTCCTACCTCTTAAGAGTTCGTAAGGTGTTTTTCCTAGAATGGCTCTAATGAGGATTCGGTTGAGAATGTATGTTGAAGTATCTACGGCGTTACACCAAAACTTTTGTGGTAACGATTGCTCATTCAACATAGTCTTACTCATTTCTTGAAGTGTCCTATTTTTCCTTTCAACCACGTCATTTGATTGAGGAGTGCGTGGAGCTGAGAAGTTATGCGTAATACCATTTGCATTACAAAACTCTCCAAATTGCACCTCATTATCAAATTCCCTACCGTGGTCGGTTCTTATTGACAATATTGTACATCTTAATTGGTTTTGAATCTTTTTACTAAATATTTCAAATTGATCGAAAGCTTCGGATTTGTCCTTAAAGAATCTAGTCCAAGTATACCTAGAGTAGTCATCTACTATGACTAAGGTGTAGCGGTTTCCTTTGTAACTCCGTACGGCGGATGGACTGAATAGATCCATATGAAGGAGTTCTAAGCATCTAGTCGTTGAGACTATATTCTTAGCCTTATGACTAGCATGAGCTTGCTTTCCAATTTTGCAAGCATCACAGAAGTGTTGATCAAACTTAAGCTTAGGTAAGTTTCTAACTAATTCCTTAGATGCTAACGATTGAATGAGACGCATATTTGCGTGACCTAATCTCCTATGCCACAACGTGGAGTTTTCATTAATCGTTGCTAGACAAATTTTGTCTTTAGGCTCATTTCCTAATTTCAACACATATAAGCCTTTCTTCCTAATACCTCTACCTATGACTTACCATTCTTAGTAATTTCACTATCATGTTTAGAGAAAGTTACTCTACATTTATTATCACATATGTGTCCTATACTTAAAAAGTTAAATCTTAAGTTATCTACATGCTCTACATTATCTATTTTGAGAGAGTCATTTGAAATCGTACCTTTGCCAATGATGTTACCGCGAAGATTGCTACCAAAAATGACATTACCTCCGTTGTATGCCTTGTAGCTTGAGAAGAGCTTTCGGTTACCCGTCATGTGTTTGGAGCATCTGCTATCCTTTATCCACTCATCGGGTTCCAAGTCGACTCCAAGGCATATCTCACTTTATGCTTGAGCTACTAGACACGTTTTGTTATTGACTTTCTCATCATCTTCTTCACCGCTATCACTCTAAGAATCTCTGACAAATGCTCTTTGGTTCTTGTCTTTTGGTGGTTTTGGACATTCTCTAATAAGATGATTTGGGTCACCGCATCTAAAGCATCTTTTATTACTTTTACTGTTTTTGTCTTCTCGGATTCTTTGAAACGTCTTTTTGTCATTCCGAGGTTGCCTCACGAATCTACCTCTTCTCTTAAAGAATTTCTAGCGTTGATTGTGTCGCATTTTTACTGGGTTAGAAATGACGATGATAAGTGATTGTGCAAATACGAGCACAATCAGGCTTTGAAGGGATCGAAGAGTTATTGTGATTTTTGCTTGATTGCCAAGTCTTGGATAACTTGTGTCAACACAAATGAAAACACTACGTTAAGTGAAGCGCATGGGGTGTCCTTGTGAATCACCTCCGGCGTGAGAGTAAGTATGGGCTTTGTAGCGTAAAGTAGAGTAAAGTAAGTGTGTGTAAAAGTTCTGGTCATACTTGGTTACCTGACCATCTATTTATAGGTTTGAATAATAAGATGGACGAGGCTTAGAAAAAAAATCGATGAATGTGGGGGTGTCCCACGATTTAAGGTGTGATTGAAGAGTGGGGGTGTCCCACGATTTAAGGGGTGATTGCAGGAACTGTGTACCACGATCTCTACCTTGGCGGGAAAGCCTTGGCAGAGAGGGAGAACGTGGGTTTTGACTTAGCCAGACCTTTGCCCTAGTTTCGTCGAAGACCTCCCGCGAAGGGTGTAGGCCTTCGCGTGGCGGATTCCTATACTGGTAATCATCCCGAAGATGATTTTACGCCACTCGAAACTATTCGAAGATCTTATAGTGTAATTAGGGAGAAGATCCCATTCGAGCTCGAAGGGGAGACCTTCGAGCCAGAGAGGGGGGTACATCATCAAGCCCCCCAGTCAAATGTAATGTATGCATCTATGAATGCATTGCTTTCGCCTCAATCAGGAAATCACTCGAAGACCATATGAAACATCCAGGCACATGTACTTCATGCATTAATTGATAAGTCCACTTGTCGTGGAGTTAGTTGAGTCTTTAATGAAGATTACTCAATAGTCTTCCTGGGTAATCGGGAATGTCTTATCCCAATTTTCCTTCTAATTTGAAATCCGGATGACTCCTGATGCTTGATACGTGGACGGTTGTGAAGGTATTGAGAGATACTTATAAATACTTTGCCATAAACCTTTCTTTTCTTTTTTCGTCATCATCTTTCTTTATTCTTTATTCGACCTGCTGTGCATCTATCTCTGAGGTAAGATAATCACCATCCTTTTTTAATTATAAGAGTGAAGGACTATATAACCACTCAAACTTGTGAACTTTCACAAGGAGAGTTTAATGATTTTCTCTCCCTTTACCCCATTTCTCCTGAGTATCATGTTATTGATCGAGTCAATAGTATATATATATATATAATATAGGCAAACCGACAAATCAATTTTAACAAGCGACAAACCAACTCACAAATAAAATATAATTCCGGAAGTATCGACTTCAAAAATAACCCATTCTAGTCGTTTCCCGGGTCGTTTTTGTTCCTGCGAGGCGTGAATTGAACTTCGTGTTGACGTTTGTAATCGGGATTTTGAATAGGTTAAGATTTTTAGATTTTGTTTCTAATTCTACAAATTGAATGCAAAGACAAGCAAGGGAAAGAAATAAATTAAGCAAACACGAATTAAACTAGAAAAACGTTAACGAGATTTAAAAACGAACCCTAAAAACCTAAATCTTCAAATTTTAACCCTGGAAAAGCAAACTTGGTTTCTAAAAGATCCTAAATGATAAAAGAAAATTTTAAAAAAAGAATTATATTTTTTGACTTTTATTTAATTTATTATGAATTAAAAACACTTTTAATTAAGAAAAATGATTAAAAATATACAACTATCACTAAAATTCTGGAAAAATACTGAAAAGTGCTTTAAGCTATGAAAAATAAGAGTTTAGAGAAACAACTTATAAATAAGCTGTTATCAAGCAAATAAGCTTATAAGCTTATTGTGTTAAAACCCTTTTAAATACCAACTGCACCCAAAGACTTTCAGAAAAGTCTCAAGGGCGCAGATGGTAAAAGAGGGTGGTGTTAAAGCATGTGTGAGTGAAGGGTGAGGTCCAGGGTTCGAGCCTGGAACCTTGGTTTTTTTTTTTTTGGATTTTTCAAAACTTTTTACAAAAACTTAAAGAGAAAGAGAAAATAAGCAACTTTCATAAAGGGAATTTTGATGAACTTAAAAATAAGCCAAAAAAAGCTATTCGAAAGTGACAGTTGGCTTATCTAGGACTAAAATGGTTTTTAGCTAAACAGTTTGGCTATTAGACTCAAGAAGCAATTCAGAAACTCAATAAGCTGAAATCACTCCAAAAGCTAGACCTAAGAAACATTAAGGACTGAAAATAAGCAAAGAAAATAAGCTGAAATAATCTAAAAAAAACTAATAAGACAGCAGACTCAAATAAAGACTAAATGGACTTTTACTACTTTTTAAACTAACTTTTACAACTAATAAGCAATTGAAATAAGCTAAAAAGTTGAAAATATATTGAGACTTATACTTGAAGAACACAAATAAGTTGAAATAAACTAACTTAGAAAAGGTAATAAGCTTGAAAAAGGTAGTTGGCAATGACAGTTTTGATATACAAATTCAGTATATACTGAGTAAATTCTTTTTACAAACTAAAAAGAACTAATGTTAAAAACTCAAAAGCTTAAAACAGATTAAGCTATTAAAACAATAAGCTGAATTCAATCAAAAGCAATCCAATGTTTAGCTAGTTTCTAAGCATTAATGATCAGCAATATGAAACTTTTAAGAACTAGCCATTAAGCATGACTGTTTTTAATCAAAATTACTCAAAAGGCTTTTCAAAAATACTACTAACCAAAATAAGATTTAGATTGTTGCATTTGAAACTCATTAAGGTCATAAAAACCATGCCTCAAATACCCTTTTAAAGAATTCAACTAATAAGCAGTCTTAGACACTTTTAAAATAGCAGACTTGGATTTAGGACAAAACAAACTTAGAAACTTATCAAAACTATATCTAAGTTTTTGAAAACTATCATTAAGACTAAATTTGAGCTTATTAAGACCAACTTAATGACCAAAAATTACCCTAGCAGTCTTAACTATTGTTACGACTGCTTGTGCCAAACACCCCTTTAAATATTTTTAAACCATTTTTAGCTTAAAACAGATTGTATGAAGCTATGAAATACCAAAATAGATTAGGCATAAGAAGATTTAAGAACAAATAAACATCAAGAACTCAAAAATAAGCTCAGACCAACAAGCACAAGCAATTAAGCAGTTTAAAGCTTAAATAGGACAATTTATAAGAAAACAACATCTAGATGATTTCCAGGCATGAGACTATACCAAAAGCATCAATAAGCAAATAATAAGCAGAAATTAGCAGAAAATAAGCAGTTCAAATAAGCAAACAGTAAATAAGCTAAAAACTGAAAAATGGAAACTTACTTTTTTTTATTGAATAACTTGGAGTACAATGCTTAGAGGGAGAAATAACAATATATAAAAGATAAAAAAGATAAAAATAAGCTGAAAATAAGCAGAACTACTCTACTCCTCAAAACTAGATATTCCTCTTATGTGTGATTTCATCTCAAATTATAAGAAGATGTTGTGAGGCTTCAAAAGAGGCGTGTAAATCTTCACCAATCACTCATCAATCAGTCCTCAATCATGATCATGGCCCTTAACTTCCTTCAATCATTCCATAATAGCTTATGGAAAGCTATTATTGTCGTTAATCAATATTAAACCCATACATTTGACTTCCCTTAATTCTTGGACGCGTAATCTTGCCCAATGAGAGGGATCCGGGGTGGATTTGGCTTGGTTTGGGCCTTCCTGCCATTTTCGGGGTTCAAAATTGGAAGATTCAGGGTAACGAGGTTGAGGGGGTAAAGGGATAAAAGAGTAACGGGGTTAGGGTATAAGGACTAACGGTGTAATTGTATAGGGACTGACTGTGTTAGTCCCTAAGGACTAACGGTGTAATAACAGGTGTATGGGGTAATGGTTTGGGCTGTTAAAGGTTTTTGGGCCGTATGGGCCTTTTTAGTTTATTATGGATTTTGAGCTTTTGTGATATAAAAGCTTAATGGGCTGACTTGGCACATTAACTTGGGTTGGGTTGGCCCACTAAGATGCATACGCCTTTGGCATCGGTTTTCCACGCTCTTCCCAATCCCGTGCTCGGTTTTGTCCGGTTTTAGCCTTGATTTTGTCTTTTTGTGAATATCCGTTACCTGCACAGTAAATACATAAAACAAGCATATATTTGGCATTTTAAGTCCGTTTTTGGTCATTTAAGCTTGTTATATTGAGAAAAAGAGTATTGTAATTTAAACACAACAACCAAATCCCCTCAAACTAAAATAGTTGCTGTTTCCACCACGCAATGAAATAAATCCATGCTTAGAAAACCAAAAATTTCAACCCCCTTAAATTAAATACCTTGAAAAGTAGCAAAGTGTAAAATTAAAAGGGATTAAGAAATTACTAGTTTTTTAAACACTCCCCGTTTTACCATTTTCTTTCTTGCACACATATTTTTCTTATTTTTCATTATATAATACAACATGCTGACCTTTCATTATTGTCATAAACTAATTAGATCACTGAATAAACACACCTCAATCCTAGTGCCGCAGAATGAAAAATTCCATCGTCCTTGTAGTATCACTATTCCCAAACTAAGCTTAAAATGTAATCATTTGTTAACTTACAAGTTTGGATGCAACGCTATTCAATTTCAATTTGTGTAAAACTTTTCCTCCCGATAACATATATTATATTAAGGTGTGTGTGCTCAGTTTGAATTTTGACCATCCAACCCACGTTTTTAGATAGTTATAAACATTTCCAAGTTTTACGTTCCACTTTTAGTTATATGAATTCAAAGGTGAGATTGCCCCTGTAGCAACATTTCTTCTCATACATCCAACCTCGTCGCTAAAGTGACCGATTTTGACACCCCTCAGAGAATAATTTGTCGAGACTCTCCGACTTTTGGACCATTACAAAAAAACTTTCAATAAAACTTAGTAAGTTTAAACTCAAAACAAGCTAATTCTCCAAAATCAGACATTGTAGGAAAGTTAATAATTCCCTTAAAAGGAGTGACCTATCTTCTCGAAACCCTCCCGACCTCGTCGGTCATAGCTTGCACAAGGCATTTGACACCTCCTCAGAGAATACTGAACATAATGTAACAAACGTCCGGTTTTCAAAATTTTTTGAGGGATAACAAGTTTAATTTCCAAAAGTAGTTTAAATTTTAGAAAAAGTCATTTTCCCTTTATTTATTAAGCAACATATACTAGCAACATTTTTCACATCATTTTCATTTTATTGTTTTATCATTTTTTTCATTTTTTTTGTGCAACATTTCATATTTACATAGTATATCGGGAAAATTTCTTTTTAAAAAATAAAAACATATTTTGATCAAAAACTCTTATTTATCAATTCATCGATAAAGCTTTTTACTCTAAAAATGTTGATCTTAACGGAGTTTTAAGAGTGATAAAACTCTAACTTGTCTTTCAAAAAGAGCACGTATTATTAGTCATTTTAGAAGCTACTAGGAGAAAAGGCCACAAATTATACTTATGAGCTTTTAAAATTTCCAACTAATCCTTGCTTAGCATTCCAACTTATATTTAACTCTATCATTTTTTGTTTTTCGCAAATTTAAAATCTTTAATAAAAATATCCGCGAATGTTTAAATAAAATTAAGCTTTGCATATTTAAAGTCATTTATGGATCTTGCAAAATCTTGGCCTTTTGAGCTGGAATTCGCATTTTAAAGCTTCTTATATAAAAGACTTGCAAAAGCTTATACATTTATAAAGGTTAAGGGAGTAAGCTAGAGCTAAACATTCTTGTCAATACCCAAAATTATTCTTATTCTCACCAGCGGAAAGCCAACATTTGTGATAACACATTTATTTTATTTTTGCAAAAAAAAGAAAAAAAATTTTTAAATTTTGGCCTAAAATCACAATTTTTTTGTATTTTCTTGGTAAAAACAAGGGTTACGTGAAAGGCATAGACAAATGCAAGTAGGATCAAATCGATAGATTCCCCCCTCATATTAGAACGATACATTATCCTCAATGTGGGGGTTGCCACTCCCTCATACTAATTTCAACGCATATTCCTAATATAAAAGGGAATCTCACGTAAATCTAAAGCCGTTTAGTTAATTAATGGCATGCTTAAACGTTGTCAATAAATCAAGGATATAGAATTCCCAAACTAAGCATGGCAAAGGGATGAATATTGAGTGAGCGGTGGACAAAACACAGCACGAGATTCTTCATAAACTAAGAATCCCTGCCAATCATCACAAACAATAAAAACGAGATTGGAAGAGGCGAGCTTCCTCACGTCACACTTATTAGAAAATAGAAAGAAAGCAGAAACACGGTTGCCTCCCAAGAAGTGCTTTGTTTTTGTTAACCGAGTCACGAGTTTGACTCGATCCCCTTATACTTGAGCTAGTCAAGGAGGGTAGAAATAGGGATACGGGACATCCAAGATTGGCATGTCCTCTCCATAGATCATCATCTGGCTATTATTAAAGAAATTATGACTGATCTTGAGAGATTTAAAGCCCTGATGAGACATTTGAATTTTTCTTGTTGAATCTCCCGCAATATCTTCCACCACATCTGTAGTTAAATCTCCTGAATCAGACTCATCATCAGCGTAGACATATTCATACTCTGATGGAGATATGATATGAGCAAGATCATCATTGAAAATCTCAGATGCAGAATCACTCTCATCGTCGAATGATTCATATTTTGGAAGAGAAATATTTGTATGAATAGTGGTTCTGCCACTAAAATCATTATCAGAATCAAGCTCTTCCGGAAGGAGAAGAGATGAGTTATCATATAATAACTTCTTAATAAGATGAATATCTTCCTTCGGATCAAAGTTGGTTTCAGCAATTCCCGGTGGAATTGGATTGATAAGAGCGAGCTCACCGGCGAACTCCTCGAGAAGGAAATCAATCTTAGGGGAAGTTATCACGGTATCTTTATTAAGCAATGATTCTATAAGATCATTACTCAGCATTAAAGTGATCTTTTTCATTTCCCAGTGGAATTGAATCGAGATCTTATAACAAACCTCATTAAAAGCGATTAAATCTCACTAGAAAAGAATCTTCATCAAATTCGAGAAGAGGGGTTCGAGTAAATTTTAAAATTTTCTACCGGAACATCTTCTTCCGAAGATGACTCGTCATCACTAGAGGTATAATCAGCATTAGAATCGAAGAGAGGATTAGAGAAAATCTTAGAATCTTTGTTAAAATCTTGAGAATTATCACAAAAAGGCAAATCACACTCGCATCGTAATCAATAAATCCTCGGATCACTTGGGTAAGGTAAGGATTCTCAACACTAACTCATATTTCTTTGTATGAGTTCGTTTGGAATAGTTTCAAATGCATCATCCTCCGTTTCAATATGAGAGAGTCCGTAATTGGTAAGTCGGGTGCGATTGCAACTGACGGAGGAGTTTCATCAATACTTTCTTTGTAGAAATCGTCATCATTGTCAGAATAGTAAACGGGAGGCTTCTAATATTGAGAACTGTCCTAATCTTCATGCTTTAGTTGATTCGAAGTATTACCAAGAGTTTGTAAATCTTTAGAGAGTTGAAGCCGCAATTCTTGCATACTTTCTGTATCATTCTGCTTTTCTTCCAAAGTTTGCATAACCGTAAGAATACGCTTCTCTGTTAGCAATACTGCAATACACTTTTCTTTAGAAGGTTGATTATTATTTTTTAAACAGGTTCGTATAGCTTTTATTAGTTTCTCTTTAGCAAGCAACATTTCCGTACTTATTTCCTGACGAGGTTGATGAATGACGGGATACTGCGGGGGTTGGAATTGGTCAAAACCGGAAGAATTAGAATTATAGCAAAAATTGTGCTCATAGAAATTTTGATTCATCGGTTGACACTCAAAAGTCGCATGAGGACCCCCGCAGTTTTCACAACAAAGATATTGATGTGGAAAACTTGGTGAAATTTGTGGAAAATTATCAAGGTTTTGATTGAAACACGGGTCCTGATTGTAAACAAACGGAACTTGTGATGGACAATCGTAACCATAATGAGCGTCGTTCCCACATAACTCACATGGACATCCATATTCATCACTCAGACTTCCACAGAAGAAACAAATGAATTGGTCGGATGATTCCATGAGAATTAAACCATTGGGAGATAAAGAAGAATTTTTTTGAGAATTTTTTTGTTTTGTTTTGTTTTTTTGTTTTTGTTTTGTTTTTTTGGTAACCGGAAGTCAAATTGCACACGGTAGCTCTCTAGAAAAACGCACAAAGAAGCGGAGGAGCGGGTAAGCGCGAAACGTTTTAAAAACCTTCTCCTTTCGGGTCGAAGTTGGTAGGATCAACCCTCCTTATACCTCTCTTATAGTTTGCACATCATCATCTTCTCCTTGTGATACGCGTAGTCTTTAACCCGCTTTGGCTTCCTGCATTCCCTAGCATAGTGTCCAAATCCCTTGCAGTTAAAGCATTGTATCCCATTTTGTTGCACTACTGGACTGCCTACTGTTTCCCTAGCCCCAGCAACTGTCATCGTCCTTTGATTCCCAAACTGCCCTGACTAATTGTCGTTGTTATACCTTGGTGTAGTATCTTCAGTCTTGTTCCTGGAGTTTGAAGAAGTTCAAAGGTTGTTGTTGGTAGGT
>BQNB010055822.1:4307-38941 GCA_026074375.1 Tanacetum coccineum
TTGTCTTAAACCAGCTGCGTCTACCATCAGGATTACCTGCATGAATGGGTTAGTGATAAACAACATATATGGATGAAAGTATCTTTGTCACTTCGTCGAATACGGTTGCAATAACCATGGTTCCCTGTTAATCAGTATAAAGCTTGTGATCAAGTAGAATTCTAAAGAATCTCCTTGACAGGGTTTCGCAGCTGCACTTGCCATTCTCATTACTGAAGCATCTCAAAGCAAACAACACGGTATGAGTGAACCAGTAAGACAAAGTCTCACCGATTGAATCAAAAATTGATTTGAAAATCAATCGACGTGTCACTTGCTAAAGTGATTTTGTGACACATCGAGAGTTTTATGCATTTCAAAATTCATCCATCGTCAATTCATAGTCTGGACCGAATCGATATCCAGTGTCACAAGTTTGATCCATATAGGATCTCACAAGTCACCTCCCGCAGAGCTTGTTTAATGTTGGCTCTAGAAGGATTTCCATCGTCATTATGAATACTTTAGTATCTCTCTAATATTTTGGAAATATCACAAGGATAATGCGTAGGACTCTTAAGATATTACTTGTTTTCACAGTGTATGACAATCAAGTATATTAGAATAGTATCCTAGTGAGATTTATGGATGATCTCTTTTAGCTCTAGACTCGATAGTGCACTTTTAGTTTTAGTAATCGGAGGCTGGAGCAGACTGCCACCTTTTCAATACCAACTAACTCGAAGTGAGAAAGTCGATAGAAATGTGTGTAATCTCCGTACGAAATGAAACAAGAGTCTTTTGAGAGACCTTGAGTGGCTAGGGAGGGTTTTGCATCACATCACTGGGTCCATGATGACTATCTTCAATACCAGACAATAGCTTAGTGTTTCTGATAGCATATGTATTGACCCTGTTTCTGCCTAAGTGTAAGGAGAGCTTCTTTCTTTTCACCCTTTATCTTAACTTTTCTTTTTCATTCTTCAACCCTTCAATGCTTACCAAGACTTCTTCACTAACACCTTGTTGAGTTTGTTCCAGTGTTAGCTCTATCTTAGTTCGCATTTTTCCCTTTTCTCACATTTTCTCCTTTTTATCATACCTAAGGATTGTTATTCTAACTAATGGAATGTCCCTGGGTAGATCCCTCCGGTTCTAGCTGGATCGTGGGAACGAACACCTATACCTAACCACCTTATAGCTCCAATTAATTAAATACCATGGTCGGTCTATTGTTAAGAATAAACTCCCAGGTTTACCATTTGCAACCCCAAGTATGCAATTCTTTATTAGAACATGGCTTTTAACAATGAGTGATATAATACCTTAAACATCATGACCAAAAGATATCATCCTAAAGAAACCTTACCATAAAAGTAGCAGACAATTTACCAGAATATCCAGTTGTTAGTTACAAGAAGATTTACATAATAATTGTTATTAACACAAGAAACTAGATGAAAACTAAAACAAAATGATCAAATGCTTTGATCAACTTCCACCTTCAATTTTTCTTTCCCCTTTCTCATGTTCTCCACCACTTCCAGCTGTGGGTTTCTTCACTCCATATGTCTTGTTAAGAATAGACTCTCAGGTTTTGACTATTTGGCAAGCCAAGTACGCAATTCCTGCTAGAAAAACATTCATCAAGTGCTTTAGATCTAGTAATAATGAGGTCTTAAACCTAGCAAAAGCATTATCTATCGATTCCTCTTCTCGGAATCGTGAATTTTTCATATTGTTGAACAAAAAGATCTATTTTATTATCTTTGACTTGACTATTACCTTGGTGAGTGATTAACAAGGTTTTCCAAATTTCTTTTGCGGTTTTGCGCATGAAAATTCTTTCATATTCTTTACGTGACAAAACATTATAATTACCATATTGGCTTCATTGTTTCTAGCAAGCCTCTTTTTAAGATCATCGCTTTGTTTATCAAATGGTACAATTTCATCCTTTTTAGTTTTAGGATTATTTTCAGTAGGTGGGAAATCACCATAAGATAATAACATGCCAAAGATCTAGATCTTTTGATTTCACATAAGTCTCGAATCTATTTTTCCAATAGATAAATTCATCGCTTTCAAAGAGTGGGGGTCTTTACATGGATTGCCCTTCTAAATATTTTCGATTCCATAGATCGATTCAAGTTTTAAAATACAATTTATTTTAAAAATCTTGAGTGGCCAGGCTTCTGATACCAATTGTGGAAACTAGAAGTGGGGGAGGGTTGAATAGTTTGCCGCTTTTTAAAGTTTGTTTATACAAGCATAGATCCGAGTTTAAGTGATATCAAATGCACACAATATGAACAATATAAATAAGTAAACAAACAATATTAACTACACAATATTAAGTGCAAGAACAAAAGGATAGAGTTAAAAAGATCAAACCACAACACGAAGATTTATAGTGGTTCGGTAACGAAGCTCCTTTTCGCTCTACTTCACTCATCGAGTATCCAACTCGAGAGTTCACTTCACTATGTCAACAAGCCCCCTTTAGGCGAGAAAACCGTACACTATAGCCGTACACCAATACGAAACTACTCCAATTCGAGTTTTAATCTTAGCTAGAACCGACCTACCACTTACACTCGTATTTTGAGGCCTAAAATACTAACCGCTCACACAAATATTTTCTCACCGAAATACGTACATTATATACCCGATCTAACTAATACACAAAATATAAAAGATGTGGTTGATGTACAATATACAACAAGCTCTTAACAACGTTACATAAAATACTACGCTATCTTGACTTTTGATGAACAATTATTCCTTAGATCCCACCAACAAGCTTCCTAATTGTTGAGAGTTTGGTCAACAATCTTCTTGTCACGTCTTTCCATAGCAACATCCCAATATCATTACCGATGTGCTTAGGATGGTCATGAGTAGCAGTTTTTTTCTTTTTTTTAACACATGAAAGGTGGTGGCTAGGGTTGACGGGATAGTATAGATATGGCGGCTCAACGTAACCACTAAAGTCTGAGGATCAAACCCGCTCCGATACCATGTTGGACAATGAAAACCTCATAGATATAATATTATTAATAACCATTATTTATAATGGTAAAACCCTAATATCCTAAACCCACAATCAGGGCTTGAGTTTATTTATCCACTAATAAGACATAGGAGATCCAAGACTAGTCAAAAGAGTGGTAAACTTGTAATGGATTCAATCTTATGAAAATAGGCATCAACGGTCAGGTCTCCATATTATAGCATACGAGGCCAAGAAGTGTAATAAGCTTGTCAACATCAAATTTAACAGGGACAAAAGAGGTTATGTTGTTAACATTTAGAAGTTTATCGTATATGGACAAGAGTAGTGTAGATGTTGGACCCGTCATGGTGTACACGAAACATAAGAATCAATTTAGGGTGGAACTGGTTCGGTTCGGAGGGACGAATGGAAAAAAAATAATTAAGGTTAGGATTGTGGCTTTGATACCATATTCGATGATTAATGATTGCTTACGTATTATTAATTAAGGAAGAGTATATATATGATAAAACTAGTTATAAGTCCGGTGCAAGCATGGAGTTTACACGTAGATCAAATTTATTTTAGAATTTTAGTTTAATATATGGACAAATAAGCATTTGCTCGCGTTTAATGTTTTGTAATTGTGATGTTAGTACAACTAATAATTATGCACATGTTATTACATAAATTTTTCATTATGTATTAATATAGATTAATATTTTGTAAAACAATTTGTTGGAGAAGATATATACTTTTGTTTAACTAAGTGTTGACATTTAAGTTAAAATATAAGAGGAATGTTATATTAGAAACCTTCATTTTATTGGATACTGGGGGATTAATCTCAGTCATCCATCTAAAAAAAGGAAGGGTGAAGATTAAAAAGGGTTTTATTATTTAAATAAATAAATAAAAAGGACGGAGGGGTAGTTTGGACATTTAACGTCCCACACCAACCACACCTCCAATCACTCACACACCGTCTTTTTTAGATCTATCATTTTCTCTCTCACCTAACACACACACAAACATATCAGATCTTAATCTATCATCACGAACATCTAATCGATCGATCATCTCCTTCGTAAATCGATTATCTCCTTCTTCGGTTCATTAACATCAGGTAAAAGTTCATCCGATCTGTTTTTATTTATCTTATTTTTAGCTTATTTGATGTGAATAAGCTTATAATTCATCTTATCCTTTTATAGCTTATTTGACGAATTATGTGATTTAATCGTGTTGATTGATAAGCTAACTTATTAGGTGATTGATGTGAATAAGCATATGAATTATAATCATCTAAATTTATTATGATGAATTATAAGCTAACTTATTAGCTTATTTTTATGAATTATCAGGTTTTATGGCTTAATCTACGCTGAACAGATATAGTATGACCTGTTAGTGAAAAATCATATATGATAAGTTGCCTGAAAAAATTGTAAAAAATTATGTACTGCATCATATATGATATAAGCTAGGTTTTAAGCATTTATATTATATCATATATGATAATGTGTTTGAAAATAAAATACATCTGTTTGTGATTTCCTTGTGAGTACTACAAAGTTAGTTTTGTGTATAATATTATATATGATAATCTGCTTGAAAGCAAACTTTTTTAACACTATAATATATCATATATGATAATATGCCTGAAACTAAAATACAAGCAAGTTTGTCATCTCTTATTGAGTAATTAAAAGTTAGTTATGTGTTTGATATCATATATGATAATCTGTTTGAAAGTTAACTTCTTTACCATTATAATATATCATATATGATTATGTTCTTGAAAATTGAATCAAATCTTCTTATTTGTGTAGAGAAGAATATTTTCAAGGCATCTTGAACATTACAAGCATACAAAGCCCCAAGAAACTCAATGAAGAAGCTCATGAATTTTCATTTCACGTTCAAAATGTATACTTCGTTTTAATCTTGTAATCTCCGTATGGAGTTTTGACGTCTACGGACGATTTCGTAAACCATTGGTAACTGGTACAATGTCTTGCTAATATGGTTTAACTTTCTTGGTATTATGTCATGATGTTTTATACTATATAAAAATGGCGAAACATTTACGAATGTGATTTTCGATATTATGTCTATTTTGTTTAAGTTTTATTGCACACATTCATAATCACTTGTAAATAAATGCATTAGAATATAAAACATGTTATCATTTTTTAAACATCAAGTATGATGGTTTGATAAATTAGTGATGATCATGTTAAATCATATATGATCTTTGGAAAAAAACACATGATAGTTTGCTACTAACTTGTAAAATACAAATATCACATCTGATATATAATAGATTCACATTCATGTAAGATCCAAATCAACCAAAATCTAGTAAAAGATAATTTCTAACAGTTGTCCATATAAAAATCAAACATTAGACATATTACTTTCAAATATCACATATGATAATTGTAATGAAAACAAAAACAATGTAAAATCATATATGATTTCCTTTCAAATATCATATATGATAATTGTAATGAAAATAAAATTAATATAAAATCATATATGATTTCCTAGCATATCACATGTGAAAAAAATGAAAGAGTTAGATGGATCTATCATGGAATCAACAAAGTCTTCTTATCCTTGAAACAAGTCTTCTTCTTCTTAAACTAAGTCTTCTTCGTCTTGAATCAAATCTTTTTTTCTTGAGCAACAACTTCTTATTGAACAACAGCTCTGAAAATATAAAATGAGAAAAACAAAATAAGTTGTTTCATGACAAAATGCAAATATCACATATGATATATCTAATAAAGCAGTTTATGTGATTTCATATGTGATATCACATATGATAAATCTAACAAAATGAAATATCATATATGATATCACATATGATATATCAAACAAAATAACCTCAATTATAAACATATTAACCCAAGCTAAAATCACATATACTAACACTAGAAACATAAATAAGCTAACAAGATAGCTTATAATTCATCAAAAATAAGCTAATAAGCTAGCTTATAATTCAGCAAAATAGATACCATGATGATGAGAAACAACTTATTTACAAAGATCATCTAATAAGTACTTATTCTCCTAGCAACAATTAATTCAGATCATTTGTTCAAATAAACTGAATTATAAGCTCATAAATTTAAATGATAATAAATTAATAAGCTTATTCACATTAGATAAGCTAAAATAAGAACAGATCTGATGAATCTAACCTGATGTTAATCAATTGAAGAAGGACATAATGGATCGAAGATCGATCGATTATTTTTTTGTGTTGATCGATCGATTCTCTGTGGATCGGTGTAGAGAGAGAAAAAAGAGAGAAAAAAGTGGTACTGGAGAAAACACACATTATGTGTGTGTGTATTATGAGGTGTTTATGAAAAAAAAATATATTGTACAAAAATACCCTTCTAGTGTAAATAGGTAATTTAATCTCAACCATTGAACGAGTTGAAGATGGAGGGTGTGGATGAGTCCCCCGGTATCCAAGAAAATTTTAGTATCCAAATGAACCTAAATCTATAATATATATAGGGGCGCGTTATATTGAGAACTCATTTTATGTGCAGAACTTTACAAAACTATTTTGGACCAATATGAATTTAGTATTATTATTTAGTTTGATTTAATTCAAAAGGGTATATTAGTCAAAATACAGTTTTCACTTTTTTTGAATTATTTAATTTAAAAACATTTTTGAATTTCCTTAATTTTTGAAATTAATTAATTTTTTATTTTTTATTTTTTACTATTTTATAATCCTTAATTTTTAATATAATTTTTTTTTAAGTTTTTATTTTTTAGCATTCATGTTTTTAAAAGTAAGTTTGGTGCATATATGTTTTCTTAATAAATGTGTATTTTTAAATCATGCCTATTTGTGTTTTTTAAGGAATGTAAATACTCGTCTTCAATGGTGCAATTGTTTTAACTTCTTTCACCCGCAACCAATCTTTCAAACAATATAAACTTTACCATTACCATGTTTGAATGTATAATGAAAAATCAAACAACATAACCAATCTAAAAAGTCATATACATATATGTTACATTCCATTCTAATACAGATATAATAAAACATATAAGCAAAATGAAGTTCTGTTAGGAATTTTGTAATAGATAGTTACTACTAGTAGGTATGTAGTTCCTACTGGTAGAGTAAAAGTTTCTGCTGGTAGGTATGTAGTTCCTACTGGTAAGGATAATGTTATAGTTAGTACTAGCAGGACAAAAGTTATTCCTGCGATAGAACAATATTAGGTCCTGGTAGTCATTAATGGTTACTCCGGTTGATAGTAAGTTTAGTTAGTGGATAGGGATATGCATGAATATCCTAGGATGATAACACTTATCACTTTAGCTTTTACGCGATCTTAATAAACAATAGTTTAGGGTTTCATGGGTATTTTAAGAAACTAACGGCCTTGATGAAGGAGGCTGATTGAATTCATTAGAAAAACACGTTTATTATCAATAGAAAAGATCGATAGAGGATCATTGTTTTTAGTAATTCTTTAACTCTGTTGTTTATATTCCGCGTAAACAATAGTTTCATTTGTTACAGTCTCTCTTAGAGTTGCTTGTGATTACATAAGTGCTCTACAACCTTAACAGGCTTGAAGATCTATCTAGGACTGGACCTACAAGTTCATTTATACACTTGTGCAAAAAAACACATATGCAGTAATAGTATTTGTTTAAAAGCCGCAAATTATCTTCGTGTATGTGAGTGTGCATTCATGTCTATATCCGTTCAACAACATCTTTGGTCTTGAAGTTATCAGTATCTTCATCGCATCTTCATCTTTATTAATCTGATATGAACATATTCAAAAAATTTATAAGTAAACGAGAATGAGTAATACTCGTAATAAGAACTTATCAATCATAAAACATATATGCACCATTGAATTGACTTTTATACCAACCTTAAATAATATATGCACATCTCTTGAATTGATTTTATATCAACAATAAAATACAAATACACCTTGCTTTTGAATTTCATATCACCCTAAACACATGCATCATTCCATTGATTTTATATCACCCTAAAACACATATGCACTTCCACTCATTATATGTTAACATAAATGCACACTTACAGAATGACGTGAAAGTAATTGAGCCTAAAAAAACTACATATAAGTTTTTATATGATGTAAAGCTTTACCTAGACCCATCTCTTTTGATAGCAGACCATGTGTGACCATGTCCTTATTGACTTGGTTCTATCAAATGTCAGATAACATATATGCACCGTTGATTGCGACCATACCTTACAAAAAGGAGAGCATCGCCAGCAAAAAGCCTTTTAGAGCTGACAAAAATGCTCCACCTTGTCGTCAGTAGATGCCTTTTGGGCTGACCTGAAATTTAGAAACATTTTTGTCAACATAGATCCATGTTTGGTAAATATAGTTCGTTTAATCCAGGATTGCGCATTGGTTTAATATCAAAAGGTATAAATGTGTTCCATAATTACGAAAGGCCAGGTGTCCATTGCTGGTGACTTGTCTCAAAATATGCCTATTGTTTAAAGGGAAAGACAAGTAACAAAGTCGTATTTGAAGATGTAATAAATGACGGAACAGGTGGAAAAGAAATATCAGTAACCTCGATAAATATGTCTGAAAGTCCAAGACTGGTCATGCAAATCTCTAGCGACCAAAGCCTGAGCGGGAGGTTGCATTGAGAAATCCTACAAAGCATGTTTCTGGTTAGTCACCAAATGAAGATGGAGTTAACAATAAAAAGTAGACGATTGGACATACGAGGGGTGGAATATCTTTTCGGCAGCTCGACGAGGAACGGAGAATCCACCATGAGGGTTAGTGTCTACTGCGGTAGGAGTTTTGCGAAGATTAGAAGGTTGTCGGTTTTGCTTGAGACCCATGTCTGATATAAGTAACGCTTCCTGACCAATGTCTGATCATACTGTTGGTTGCATAACGAACAATTTAATCAAAATTTGATGTAAACCGGATAAAAGAAATGTCATGGTCTCGCAGGTGACATACTTTATTAATAGGTTGAAGAGTCATCTGGGCATAGACTGCGTCCGTTTCGGCATCAACCTGGTTATCTAGTTAAGAAAAGAAAAACAATGTAAGTAAGTAAATGGTAGCGGATGTTAAATGACAGAATAATAGGAAATGAAGGGGATACATACATGTAAGGTGACATTGTGAAGCATACAAATGAGCTTAAAAGGGAGATTAGGGTAGCTGGGGATGTCGTGGGATCTTTCTGCATAGATGCAGCAACCTGTTTGTTGGGACCTTGTGGAAAGTAGACAACGAGGCTGCCGACAGGAGGCAAAGAGACCATGGGACCTACACAGGCATGCCATAACCGTGAATTTATTAATTTCTTTACTCCTGCTCATGATGCACACAACCCAAAGGTAAGTATCTATATCAATCTATAGTACAATAATAGAGGATAACCATATATGCACCGTGTATTGCTGACTTTTCCTCTGGAAGTTTATTAGAGATAATTCAAATCATGACTCGATGTCAGTAACATTGACTAGCGACATAATATCATAACGGGGGTAATAAATCTCATAATTTGTAGATTTTCAAAAAATTTCTAAAAAATTCCTCCAAAAACAAAAACTAACAACAGAATACATTGATTTAGAACAATTCATACATCAATAAAAGGTAATTGCGCCCTTGTTCTTAGCCGGACTAATCTTTTTAAATATACGACAACTACGAGATTGAAATATACCTTAATCAGACGCAAATATCGATATCTTAAGCCATGCTTTTCAAATACAGAAAAATAGAGATATTATTAGAAAAAATCATGAACAATACCAAATCAGAAACCATGTACATATTTAATCGAATGAAAGAACTTTTAACAAATAACTGGTCACATGTTTTTGTCTATTTTAACAACTTACCTATTAATTCAATTTGAGATATACAAATTGATCGGGGAATAAGAACAGGACACCACCTCTGACCCGCAATCTCTGACCCGCCACTCGTCTGACATGCAAACCGCCAGAAGAATGAGCTACGCCAAGAAAAACGAGTTAAACTAAACCATAGCCGATCTTTAAGTACGTTTATTCTATGGGGAAGAGAAAACGAGATATTGGTTTTTGACTGTGTGTTTTGAGTGTGAAGTTACAGTATCATTGCTTTATGGCCGGATCTACGAAAGGCAAAGATCGTATCTTGTTAGTTTCATTCTTGACGATTGGCAAGAAAAAAAGAAGGATGGATGGTAGATCAATGATCTGGTGTGCAAAGAAAGTGGGGAGGGAGGAAGTTGGTTAGGGTTTGATAAAATACAGATCTAAAAAATTAAGGGATACATATTTTGTTTTTAATGTGTTTATAAAATCAATTAATGTGTAATACCTATAATACCCTTTCAGCCTTTTATATAATTGATAAAAGAATCCTTATCTTTGGTTTAATTGCAATTTTGGCTCTTTTCATCTTAGCCTTTGATTAACTCCTGATTATCCAATGCTCAGATGACTTAAAATAGTAGGTGTAGAGTTCTGTCTATAAAAAACGGGTTCCAATATAAATACATCACTATATATATATATATATATTATATAATAATATATAGATATATATATATATATATATATATATACACAAATCAATCTATCTATATCTATCTATACTATATATATACTTATATTATATAATAAAATAAGGTTTTATACAACCTTTTTAAGCTTGGTGCATTAAAATTCTAATTAATAAACTACCTTATTTAGACATTTAGTACAATACTTTGAAGCACAAAACCTATACACGACTAATCTTTTTTGTACAACTTTTTTAAGATTGTGGATTAAAACTTTCTAATAATAAACTACCTTATCTAGCCATTTAGTAACAATACTTTGAAGTACAAAACCTATACACTTTTGATAAGTTAATACCGAAAGATTATTCAAAAGTCTTCATTAATACAGCGAAATTAGTCTTCCCTCGTACGCTTTTTCTCTTTATCCCCTAATCAATAAGTCAGTTTCAATTCTACAATTACTGTCAATGCATTCTTCTCCAAAACGCATTTACAAAAAATCAAATGATTTCACCTATTAAAAAAACATACAAATTCGATTCAATATTATTCTCTACTTTTATTCTCTTTCGATAGATGTTTTTAGGGTTTGAATTTAAGTCCCGTAGTAAAACTATTTGGATGTGTTGTTTTTGTTTAGGGTTTCAATTGAATTTATAATATATTTGGCTTTGATTAATTTCAATTCAAAAATGTGTTAAAAAAAATTCAATTCAAAAAGGTGATAATTTTCTTTCTTGATTATGCAGGTTAAAAGCAATCACTCCATCTAAACATTTGTAAGTATCAATCTATCTTCTTTTGTTTAGTTTCAAGTGTTAATTTGTTACTTCTAAGTTTTCCAGTGATTATGTATATGAGTGTGGATGGATTTATAAAAGCACCACACAAAATTTTGTTTCGATTCATGGAATTGGTAAGTACCGATATAATTATAATATTTTGGGTTTCGAATTATTAGTTCGAAATTACGTATTTTGTTTGGATTCAATTATTAGATTGATTATGTTTTATTTCTTGATACTCATTTAACATGAACCTTGATTGTAAATTGTTTTTAAGAAAAAAAAAGATAAAGTATGGATCTTTCATTAATATTATATTAGGACCTATTTTAAGTTTCTTGCAAGAAAGTTGGATGGAAACAAATATTTAAAAAGGGTTTTCACTAAAGATGATTGAGTAATTCTGTCATAGGCATTTATTGCTCTCGGTAGATTTTTAGTAATTAGTTGATGGTGTGCTTTTGTTTCAGTGTGATATATGGATCTTGCAAATGCCACTTGAGTATAGATGGAGAAGCTTAAAACATGTACAGACTTAGCATCTAAGGTCATTTCGTAAAACCGAACTAATCTAAACATTTTTGTACCTTAAGCTATTGACGTAATAACTATGATCTTTGTCATAAATCATCACAAAAAAGATGTAGCATCAATTGTAGTTAATTGCTATCATCATAGTGTTATTTATGAGAAAACAAACGAGTTGGAATGCTCACTTTGTATAATAATTCATTATAAAAGGTTGCACGCCTTATGTGTAACTTTGAGTTTTATGATCTTAGGTTGGACCGGTTGATGTGTTTGGTTTCCGGATTAGTGTCAAGTAAAAAGTCACCATTCTTATTCCCGATAGAAATATATCTACAACTGACCTTTTAAGATTAGTCCTTGGTCAAAGCTTGTAGTCATAATCTTATATTTGAGCAAACTCCAACATGTTTGAGATGTTTTCTATCATTATAAGTTTCATGAGAAAACTATGAATATTTAACCATCATGTGACGTGGCTATCTATTTATACATTTTAAACTAAATTACCTATATTAGTTATAAAGATAAGATAACAACAGGTCATCAACTGACAATCAAGTTTTAAGTCAGTGTTTCTATTCTGATTTGCATACGTCATGAAATAATTGATATACTCTTAATTTATATATTGTAAGAAAGTGTTAGAATTTTGGTGGTTTTCTGTTAAGGTTCCTACATATAATTTGGTGGTCCTGTTAAGATTGCAACACATAATTTGGTGGTCTGTTTAAGAGTATAAATCAATACGCCCTTGGTTATTTTATGTTATATTTGGATTATTAACACTTGGGATATCACCCATAGAGTTTTGGTGTAAAGGATCAAATGTTCCGTTTGTACTAATCATCATAGATGATTATGACTATTGTTTATAGCATTCTAATGTTCAGTACTCATAAGGTTACAACACATTTCGTTTTATATCGTTCTTTTATATAGCCAGATTTGTTCTATAATTATCAATATTTTTAATTTCAGAATTTGTACAATGTGAAGGTTCAGAAGCGAGTGGTGGTGATGGATTGGCGCCAAACTGGTTGCGCACCGTACCTGTTTGGAGTAATACATGACAGTGTTTGCATTGGTTGATTTTGTGAATCAAGGTCATCAAGGTTTGGGATTCTATTTTTTACTTGGTGCGGGTATTGGAATCCCATATCCATTTACTTTAGTAAAAATTTTTTCAATCACAAAGTATGGAACGGTGTTCATGTAAGAAGAAATGGGCAAGCAGTGTTGGATCTCCCATTATTGTATTTGGAAATGACCTAATGATTGTTGGATATACATTTTCGTATATTCTGTTTTGAAATTGGTTGAAAGCCTTTTGGTTTAGTTCATTTGGGTTATGTTGCCTTTGTAAATTATGGTAATGCATATGTTAATAAAATCTTAAAAAAATGATGAGTTTTGTGTAAGTAAATATTTATTTGATCATTTGAGTGTAAAATAATAATAAATGATACATTGATCCATCATGATATTAAAACCATGGTCCAATTTTACTTTTTTAAAGAGTATATATCACCTATTGCTTATAGTTTAATGAGAAAAGTAAACCTCATATTATTGGGTTTTCATATACATACCATATTTTTTCCATATCTTTCTTAACAACAGTCAAATAATTAATCAATATATAAGCAAAACCCGTGAATTTGCTTAATGGATATTGAAAGTTGAAGACGGAATGCTTGGAAAAGCAAACGATAGAGAGATTGAGATATATATATACCCTAACAGATTCTAATTGATGAGGCTGATGATATGGTAATATGTTATTGATTTTACTTATTCAAATATTTTGAGTCACATAAATGATCCAACATACTTCCAAGAAAAGGTCATACATGCTCCTACTAATGAGGTCGTGCACACCATAAACGATCATTTGTTGAAGACATTTTCGGGTTAAGAAATGATTGATCTAAGTTGCTACAACATTGATAAAGCTAAAAGTGGTGCCATTATAATTAAATAGTTTTCTCTCCAGAATATAATTTATTAGTGGATTGAGATTCTCTGGTTTTGCAAACCACAAATTTTTGTTAAAAGTAGGTGCCCCGATATTGTTGATAAATATTGATTAGTTCAATGGATTATGTAATCGAACAAGACTTCAAGTTGTTAGAATAGTAAGAACTTCGATTGAGGCAAAGATAATAAACAAAACACACTTTGGAAAGACGATGATCATACTGAGGTTAAAAATTACTACGTCTGATAAACGTTTACCCCTAAAGATCAGAAGTAAACAATATCTTGTGGCTGTTTCGTTTGATATGACAATAAAAAAGAGCTAGAGTCGATCTGTTTCAAAGCTTGGTTTATATATGACATGGCAAATGAGCTTTGAAGTTTGTCATTTGTGATAAAGATGGTAATATATCGAAAAGTATTACAACGTTGGTTACAAAGAAGTACTTCAAGGTGTTTGACCAATGTTTAACAAGTATGTACAGCTATATAAATGACATGTTCTATACCATTTTTTTACTTTACATATACTCTCATCGCTAACTTCCTTTTAGTTTGTTTTTTTTAATTTAAGGTGTTCTCGAAATGAGCATGGGCTACTCGATTGTTTGACGTTGACAACATACCTTGCCCCTTTAAGATCTTCTACCAGTTGTATAAGACGATATATGCACGATCATTATTCTAATAGTTATAAATCAAATTATTATCGTTTCATTCAAATATAATATCATATTACTCCATCATGAAAATACCATCATAACCCTATTATAATAACAAAAGTCAAGGTCAATCGCTTTCAAAAGTTGGGTTGTACCTGTCACGTCCTGTTTTCACACATGGAACATTGCTGTTAAAGAGTAAAAAGAAAAAAAGGTTTGAAGGTTATCGCTTGTGATCAGGGTGGAAATATATCTAAAACTACTACGAATGTCGTCTACAAAGAAGTACTACAAGATCTATGAACAACATTCAAGAGGTATGTACAATCTACATATCACATGGTTTTACTATATTTTAAAGTCTAATCAATTATTGATCACGGTCTACTTTTACTTACATTTTCAATTAACTATTAAGTGTTCACGGAATGGAAATTGGCTATTAACTTGATTAGCGTTCACAAACATCCTTTTGTTATTCAAGCCCATTAAAGCTAGAGACCAAAATGCATCGATGTTTATTATAATAATTGTTACAAACTCAAATGTTTATCGAATAATTCACATATTATCTGATTATTTATTTCATATATTAACAAAACCTGTTTACATTTGGTGTTTTTGTTACTTTATTTACGCATATAACTTATTAGAAATTAAATTGTTTAAAACTTATGAAGTCTACATGCTGAATATTTGGTGTTATCATGGGTTTATAAGTTGGCTTCTCTTTTGAAGTACCATTTGCAAAAACTTATGAAGTCTACATGCTGATAATTTATTATGAAGTCTCAAAGCCTCATAAGTAGGGGTGGCAATAAGAGTCACGTTCGGGTTGGCAGGCTCGGGTTAACAAGTTGGTGGGTCAAAAAACCATAACCAGAACCTGACCCATTTAAATTATCGGGTCAGCTATGTCAATCCTAACCTGTTTAAACATAACCTAACCCATTTAACGAGTAGTTGACGGGTTGGATAGGTTACACGGGTTGCATAGGTTTTATTTTAAAAAATGGGTTTCGGTTTGACCCCTTTTAAATTAACCCGTTTATAGGAGCAATAGTTGACACATTACATGGGTTGAACAGGGTAATAGGTATGTGGGTTGACCAGTTCAACCCATTTAACCCGTATAATAAAATATATATATAATTTTTAATTTAAGGGAAAAAGCTTAAATGGGTTGGCGGGTTGACCCGATTACTGTTTAATAAATAGGTTATATGGGTTGACAAAAAACCAACCCGGAATCTATTTAGACTTAACCCAAACCTGTTAATTTTCGGGTTAGTTTTAGGTCGGGTTTCGTTCGGGTCAGAAATAGACACCCCTACTCATAAGCCACTCTTTCAATCTTTAAGAGTTGTTGTGACAACTTCTTTTGGAAGCATTTGTTATGGGTCACTTTTTAAAACCACTATTAAGACACTATGTTGGGAGGTAAGCACATTTCATATGCGTGCACTTTTCTTTATATTGATACGGAAGAGGTTATTTGTGTTTTCATTTTTAAAGTGAATATGTAATAGATGGTGTTTTGATGTGTTTTGGCGGTTTAAAGTTATAATATTATGAGTGTTTGACAAACTTTTATTACATAAGGTCATAAGGAAGTAACACATATTATATGTACTGTTGATATTGACAAAATCTATTGTCGGAAGGTAAAGCCTATATGCTCTTTTGCATTACCTCCTATACACCCTTCAACATCTCTCATTTCATCCAAAATCGAATTAATGACTTCAAACATCGATCCAATCGCATCCTGCCATATAGACTCTTGTTGTCAAACTTTCTTGACAAATTAACCAAATTTTCTCCAAATAATCACAAATTCAGCTCATATCCAACATCAAGAGCCCTTACAGAATTCTTTAAATCGATGAAAATTCAAAAAGATGCTCGATGCGCATCATAATCATCATGATTATTTGTTAGGACTCTCTTCCTAGTAGAATTCAACTAGATATTATAATATATTCTAGTACATATTTGAGTGCTTTAATCATTATTTACGCCTTATGTGTGACATTATGACTATCTCTTAATCAATATACCTATATGTGCTTCTCAAATGGAATTTAGGATAGTTAGTGTTTTGAACTTGATTATTAAATCTTAGATGATTCATGGTGAAATAGGATTAGACTAACAAGCAAAGGGGACCTTAAAAAAACCTTTTCTTTTCCTGGACTTGTTTTTAAACAAATTTTGTCTCCAGAAAACGGCCTCCTTAAATACTGGGCGGCCCCCCAATATATTTGGGACCGCCAGATATTTAAGGGACTGCCATCAGGGGTCACGGATTCTTCTACTGTGACCACCTGATTTTCTATGCAGTTAACCACTATCCCATCTAGGCCTAGCTGATTTCTGCTTTTTGATAAATGTTTTTTGGAATCTAAAACTTCAAACCCCATGCCTTACCTCTTGAATCTACCTCTTCCACCTTAAATCATGAACTCTTCTTATTCTTCTTATCATCTTCATCTTCCTCAACCAAAATCTACCATGAATTCCACAAATGCTTCTTCTTCAAACCCTTCCAAGAAAATCAAATTAACCATAATCCCTCCTAGACAACTATTTGTCAACATCTCTAGTGATGAAGAAGTCACCACTACACCTTCTCCTACCACCACTTCTTCATCTCCAACTCCTCCAAATGCACCATCAAAAACTCCATCCACAAATCAAACCTCCTCAAGCCAAGATAATACATCTTCTTCTTTTCAATCAAAACTTCAAATTTCACCTTCATCCTCTCATGAACCAACCTCTCCTCAACCTTTGAACCCTTTGCTTGAGAACATCTTGGATGTCCCTCCTAGACCTTTAAACCCTCAACCACTTCAAAGCCTTCCTTCTTTGGATATCACTCTATCATTATCACCAATCACACCTCTTGAAAATCTCTCAAGTCCACCTTCACCATCACTACCACCACCTCAACCTCCTATCATGGGGCATCCACTCTACTACAACTATCATGACTATCATGGATCAACTTGTATTTGTTGTTTCCACAACCGTAACCTCTACTTGAACCTTCGAGATGAAATGAACATTATGTTTGCTCATCTTGAGTATCTTCTAACTACCGCCTTCACAACCCATTTTCCACCTCCACCATAGACCCTTTTCAAATGGTTTAATAATGGAAAATCCAAAGACATTTTGTTTAAAAAGTCATTCTCTATGAATCATGAATCATTTAAGACTTATGTAGTATTATGTCTCTTTATCTTGTATTAGTTCTAGTTTTATTTTGCATGAATGTATTAGTTGGTTGTGCTAATGTATGATTTTCTTGTTGGTGGAATGAAAATCTTCTTTTGTTAGTTTAAATACAATGTGTTATCTTGAAGAATATTTGTCTTGCACTTGTATTTCTAACCTTGTTTTGTAGCAAACAAATTATCGTAAGATCGATCCCTTGGTGCCCCGAACAAGGGGGAGCTTACATCAAGGGGGAGTCTTTTATCGTCGATTTCTTTCTCTCTACTACGACTCGACGATCAACCTTTTTGGATTCGACAAAAAGGGGGAGAAATAGAATTAAACTCATTAATAATTTATAAACTTCTATTTTTATACTAAATGAGTTTATGTTTTGTCATCATCAAAAAGGGGGAGATTGTTAATACAAATAATGTCTAAAAACGTTATTTATATTTTTCGACCTCTCAATGTTTTGATAATAACAAAATGTGAAAACGTTTACGATAAAATTAAACGTTTATAAATTACTAATCATAAAATTCTATTTCTAAGATTAATCACTTAAGGTATGGATAAACAAATCATTAAACATGATTAGTGATCAAGAAAATATTTTCTTTAAACCTTACATTTCTACAAATGTGTTTTTATAAAAATATAAAAACAAAATATTTTTTCATTAAAAGAAATGTTTTATTAAAAACATAAAATTTGAAATTCAAATTTTCCCCCCAAAATAGAAGGTTCTATAACAGATACAACCTTCACCACAAAAGGACAAAAAAGGGAGCGGAGTCTAGTGGCGGCCCCCTTTTAGGCCTGGCGGCCCCCTTATATATAAGGGACCGCCGGGACCGCCACCAGCAACGGTCATTTTTTTGTCCCTATAAATACTGGGCCACCCCATCTGAAAAACACAACCTCTTGCCATGAATTTTTTCAGATCTGTTATTCTCTCTTCTTCCTTTCTTTCTAAAACACATATCTTGATCACTAACATATCTTGATCTTGTTTTCAAGTGATTAATTCTTTCTTCCTCCCTTCTTCTTCTTCTTCCTCTAATCAAGTGCAAGAGAAGAACAATCGTATTCTTCTATATACGAATTGTTATCAAGTGATCTCTCTCTTCCTCCTCAAGATCACAAATCTTCATTACATATATTTAGTGTTGTTGTGTAAATTAGATTGTGTGTAGATCCAAGTGTGTAAATTGTGTATTGGTGTGATTTGGATTGTGTGTCAATCCAAGGGTATATATATCTTGTGAGTGTGTAAAGACTTAGTGAAGTCTTAGATTGGTTCTAGCTAAGATTAGGACTCGACATCTAGCTTAGTGTCGGAAAAGAAAGTAAGCGACGTGTAAACGGTTTTCTCCGCCTAAAGGGAGCTTGTTGACATAGTGAAATCTCGAGTGGAGTACTCGGGGAGTGGAGTAGGAACGAAGAGGTGCTTCGTTGCCGAACCACTATAAATCTTGGTGTCTTGGTTTGATCGTTTCTTTCACTGTAATTTTTTTTTCCCCATTGGTGTCTTGGTTTGATCGTTTTCTTTCTATATCTCTTTAATGTTATTGCTTACTTAGATCATTATATTAGCTTATTTAGTTGTGACTCATATTGTTGATTGTTTGACAATAAATCGATCTAACTATTTTCTAAGCAAAGTTTTTAAAATACGGACAAATTAACCAGGTCGAGTACACTATTCAACACCCCTCCCCCATTCTAGTTCTCTACATAGAGATTGTAGGAAACCCATTATAATAACAACTTTAAGAGGGTTGATGTGGGAAAATTAGGAAACTAGAATATCCTTTTATAAGTGTGGTTAAAAATCTGGAGTACATTACAAGAGTGATTGTCAAATATGGAAACCGTACGCGAACCGGAGTTCGAAAAGTAAAAGCTTCGCGAGGACTCCTAAGGTCGTCAGAGATAATGTTCATTCTTAAAAGAGTGCATTTCATATCCGTTACCTAGTTGACCTAAGTAGACTTGAACCGGAACCTGTTAAGTATTGCACTTGTACTTACTGTGTATTTTATGTATTGGGATGTGGTTGTTTTTAAACCTTCTGTTAAATTTTGTGTCAGATGATTTTCTTAAATATACACTACCTATTCTCTATTAATTTATGTAAGGTACTCCCCTCAAATCTATTAACGGTCTTACAACTATTTCAATAATTATTTTATAAAACCGCTTACTGTTATAGAATAATTAGAGGTAATCCTAATGAACTATTTTTGTGTCGAGTTTTTAAAATAAGTGGATGTTATCTATGAATATTTTAGTGTTGTTCTTATAAACAATGTAGCTGTAGCGTTAATAAGCTATTTTACCTCAGCTTACAAACCGTTAGATAATAGCTGTTGTTTATTTCACAACTTATAAACCAAATTTCACTATCATTTATAAACCATTCCAGCGTCACCTCATAAACTATTTTATAGACATTTTATAAATTATTTTACCATCAGTCTACGAACCATTTTGTTGACAGCGTATTAACCATTTTACTACCATTCTATAAAGGCATTTTGTTACCATCTTATAAACTGTTTTCGTCGTACCCACTAATATAACCATGTTGCTATAATAATCCCAAGACCACATTCCTATAACGCTACTTACTATCCATTTGGCTATTATCTTTATTAAACCATTCCGTTAGTATTTTATATAAACACGTTGTGCCTGTCATCATATAAACCATTTTTGATGGGAACTTATATACATACGTCATTATCATAAACTGTTTCACCCGACGTTTTCATAAACTGTTCTTGTGCCCATCTCTTAACTACTTTCACAATTCTTTACAAAAATAATTGTCATTTACTTTTAACATATTTTTGTCGCATCGTTCATAACTCTTTTGCCATCTATTTTATAAACAGTTTTACTAGTATAAAATATTTGGATTGCTGTAAGTGTGAACAACACTAGCGTATTGTCTTTATAAACAGTAATATTGTCATTTTTAAACTTACTTTTCCATCAGTTATGAACCGTTTTGCTTAAACAGTTATTAATCACTTTAACTGTCGTACCTAATAAACCATTTTTGCCATTCTCTCATAAAATTATTCTACTGTATTTCTCATAAACCATTTTTGCATTCATTTGTTAAACAAATAAATCCATTTTTCTTCCTTAACTATTTCAACCGTTCGTTTATAAGCATCTTCTGCCATAATTTTATATAAACCATTTTCGCTAACACCTTTATAAAACTATTTAGATATCATCCTAACAAACCACTTTGTCATACATCTTATGTATTATCTAACTATTACCTCATAAATTATCTATTATTCTAATAAACTAATTAGTTTTCATTTATAACCTATTTTTACGGTCATTTATAAACTCATTTTCCTAACCCATACAAACTACTTTATAAAAATCCCGTTATTTTCATCAATGTAATTATCCATTATTAAATTAGATGCAGGTAATATCCATTTTATATATACACCTTTTTTCACGGAATTTTTTTTGCTTTATCTACATTTTATTGCAACGTAACTTGCTCTCTAAAGGTTATCGTGCTCAACGCAACATACCTATGCCGCAATTCTATCTATGTTTTTATATGGTAAACATCCTTATTATGTCAAGTTCTATATTTTAATATCATTTTTACCAAGTACATTATCCATTTTATGTACCTATTATACAACGTCTATATCAATAATAGACTTTAAACATTAAATGTTTATATCAAAATCCTAATTATATGTAATGTATACATATAAAATGAATGTGCAAGCCTTCAAACATATGTAAAAGTGTACAATGCACAACATATGAAATATAATTTCCCTCCAAGTCAATGTACAACTTATTTAACTCAATGTATAAATCTATGAAGCACGAATTCAAACTAACTCATTTTCCCTCCAAATTCATTCTAATTTCTTACAACATTCTTTATAGTAAAGGTTACATTACTCTATGCTACAACGTCTTCAACCCTATAACCTAAACCTAAATCATATTAAAAACTTATTCTAAAAACCATAACTAATCTTAAACCCAAAAACTTTTAATTTCATTTTTAAAACTAATCCTTAATCCTAAACTTTAATCCTTACCCTTACCTTAATCCTTAACCCTATTCTTAATCATTAACCTTAAGATATATAAACCCTTAAACCCTAATTTTGAATTCAAACCAAAAACATAAACCCGAGATCAAAACCAACTCGACACCCTTTTTATTTCATTTTTGACCCATTTATAGATAAGCTAGCACCCTAACACCTCAAGCACCTCTATGACATCACTACCATGTCACCAAGCATGGCTTACAAGCACCTCCTTCACTCTTTGCACCCTTTGTTAACCAAGCATTCCAACCTCACCTCCACCACTTTGGTCCTTTCGCACAACTTCTATCATCCCTTACACCTTGCATAGTACCCATCTTTGCCTCAAGACTCATCCTAAGGCTGCCTTAGTTACTACTCTACACCCTTGGTCCTTAGTCCAAGCCCCAACCCTTAGCCAACAAGTTTTTGAACCCTATAAATAGGCCGAACCCCTCATCGCTTCAAACACACCTCAAATCTTCAACACATATACAAATGGAGCCTTAATCAAGATCAAGGAAGAGAAGTGAAGCCCCAAGATCAGTATTGAAAGCCCAAGGACATTCAAAGAGAAAGAAGCTTTGAAGTACGTTATTGCGTTACGATGGGGGGGGGGGGGGGGGGGGGGGGGGGGGGGGGGGGGGGGGGGGGGGGGGGGGGGGGGGGGGGGGGGGGGGGGTATCCAAATCACCCCTCAAAAAAAGACCATTTTAACTCAAGTAAGCTTAATTCTTGTTCAATAAGCTCATAATCTATTTTAAATCTTTCATAAGATTCCTAAGATCCTATATGAACCCTTTTTATAGCCTTGAATCCTCAAACCCATATGTTTTTACTTAAAACCCTAAACACGACCCATTTTGATTTTCTAGCTAACGAATCATTTTTCTAAACTTTTATTATGTTAGAACATCTTATTTTAGCCTATTCTAATAAGCCATAACCTGTAAAACTCTTTTGGATTTCAAAAATATCAAAACTATGAATTTTGGACTTGATTTGCAAATGTTTTCATGCATAGGGGTATATATCGTAACTTTCTGAAATTAATAACTAGAGGGACTGAAAATCTTATTTTCCTAAAGCTATAACTACAAGGCTGTTTTTCTAAGTTCTAAAGTAAAAGGTTTAAATTATATATACTTTATATATAAAGGACTAAACTTGTAAAAGTTTATAAACGAAGGGTATATATTGCCATTTTTGCAAACTTAATAATATAAAATATAATATTTTTATATAAATTATAAAAATATATATTAATATTATAAAACTCGATTTCATTAAAACCCAACACATTTATCGTTATTAATCATCGATCGACGCATTATAAAACAATTACGTTATATAATTAACGTAACTTATCATCAACTAGCTTTTGAAGAAACTTAAAATCTTATCGTATCACGTTACTAGAGATTTTCATGTGAGGGGTTCCATTTGGGTATTTGTTTTGTGAGGTTTGTTCGGGTTTACGATTCTAAATGCCTTGGATCCTTCAATCGTTACTGCATGACCTTTGAATTATGATAACCCGAACAATGATACAATAATTCCACAAATTAATAAATCAAATATGTATGTTAAACTCTGTAAAGTTTTGAAACCTAAACAATCAAACTGAGACTTGACATATTACCCCAGGTGGCGTGACAAGGCCGTACTTTCAACTTTTCATATTTACTTTTGCCATCAATCAGATTTCCCTGTTAAGGTGAGTTCATAAGCCTACACTTTTTAATTCTTTTAATGTTTTCATATACCTGCACGATGGGATACATTTCTATAACCATGAATACGAGTGGTGTTTTTTCCATACTTAGGTCTATCCTGGATATCTTTTTATTGCGTAAGTACTTACTTTTGTCATTAAGGACGCCACTATCATTGAAGCGTTAATTACGTTTTGGAGTAAGCGCGCGAATGCTGTGAATAGATCTATTGGGGAATGAATCTCCCTGTTGGTGTTATCCGTTCATGGTGGTAACACTACAAAGCACTTCATTTGAATTACACTATTGTGGTGTTTGGAAAAGGCACCCATTGGGGCTTATACCTGTGATTATTGATTTTCTAAAGGCCTCGAGGGTCATGAGCTCTTAGGGCTTAATTAATATTGTTTTATTTTTATATTTATACTCCATTGCAATTATTACACTTTATAGGTGTATAACTTACTTATTCCACTATTTACGACTAATTGTATTCAAACTATTTACTATAAACCTATGGAATTACACTAAACCATTGTGTTGATCCTTTTTGCATGGTTTATCTCCATGTAATTAAGCAACTAAATTGGCACGGAGCGGCACTGATTGAAGATGGCTAAACTGTTATCATTCAAACTTTATGTTTCTAAATGTTAGGACCTCTCTCTTTTTGTAAAACTTTGATGAATAAATGAATGATAACTAAATTTTCAAAAAATGTCTCTTTATGAGTCGTTTTCTATGGATTATGAGATGTTTAGTACTATAGAAATAATACCCAGATTATGCTTCCGCTTGCTATTTTTGTCAAAATGGGGGTGTTACTTAGATTGGTATCAAGAGCCACGTTTATAGAGATCAATGGTTGAAACCTTAATATAAACTTCTTTTCTTTTTCAATCTAAGGAAAGTCTTCCGTGCCACTAGATATCACGTGATTATTATGTAAATGTACATAACTTTATACTATAATATAAATAACTTATGTTATTTTACTGTTGGGTTTGATTAACTGAGTGATGTCTTTTTTTTCCTTCTTTCCCCCCAACCAACCGACTTCTAATTATTGAGGATGCTTTTTCCTCTAACTTTCTGGACTATATCCCGGCTTCCGTGGACTATTCCTACCTTCACCAGGAATTAACTTATTCTAAGCTCTTCATATAACTCATTTGGGTTTGTTTTCCATATTGCTTCTCAACTCTTTTCACTTTTCATGATGACCCCTATATGAAGGTCATGCAAGCATATTATGCTAAAAAATCACCTATTCCACCGCCAACTATTGTGCCTCCATCTCCAATGATATCTCCAATGTTTAAACCTCATGAATTCTTTCTTCCTGAGGAATTATTGCCACTTAAGAAATGTGCCATGATCGAAAATCCTCATCTACTTCTGCCCTACCTCAAGCATTTGAGATAGGAGAAAGCTCTCGTAAGACAAGTCTGGAACGTCACGAGGAGCAGAATATTGATGAAATTTTGAAATAACCTAGATGTGCTACTCTCGCAGACCACATTGATATAACATAGAAGACAAAATAGAAGGTCTTGGAAAAGGTCGGGTGATCATACAACAAGATTTTAACAATCTGGAAGCTGAACTCCAAAAGGCTCGTGCTCAAATTGCTAAACTTCAAAGAAAGCAATTAGGAAATAACAGCAAGATTTCTCTGGCTCGCTTCAGTAATACTAATCTAGAACAAATCATCGAAGTTATCCAGGTTCGTCACCAAGCAGATAAGGAAAGTCTTCTGGATGCATTTATTGGTTCACTTCTAGAACAGCACAGGAGGGACCATCGGCATACTTGATTAGATAATACTTATAGCTTTTATTTGACCTAAGCCTCGGAGATGTGTAGGTATAAATTACAACCACTGGTCTAATTTGACTATGTACTAGTACAAAGGCAAAGTTGTTCATGATATAATATATGGTGATCGTTTTATATTCATCATGTGTCCTATTTTACTCATCGTCTTCAGTTTCAATTTTTTGGAATCTACGTGACCCCTAGAAAATAAACATTAAAATTAGATTCTTGTTAGAATTCATATCAACTAAGTATCTATGATATCACTATTGTGACAATGTTTATTTTTGAACCTTAAGCATTTTACGGAAAGAATTATGATATCATTCTTATTACGTGTTGTATTATGTTGATAGAATGTCTCCCAAAAGGACATCAACATTTGAAGCACCAGCCATGACTCAAGCTGCCATCAGGAAACTAGTTGCTGACAGTGTTACTGTAGCTCTGGAAGCCCAAGCTGCAACAATGGCAAATGCTGACAATACCAATAGGAACACCGGTGAAAGAGAACGCATCCTGTTGTTCAAAGATATATGTAGCTTACAAAAGAAGTTCATAAGCTGCCAACCTTTCAATTTCAAAGGTTCAGAAGGAGCTGTTGGACTGTTTCCGCTGGTTTGAAGCGAACTAAAATACTGTGTTTTCCGTAGCAACGTAACCGAAGAATTAACTAGGGTGAAGTTTGCTACTGGTACTTAACGAAGAAGGCAATATCCTGTGGATTGGGAATTCATTCATTTTGCCCAGACCTATTGGGATATAAGAAGGGCTTACAAGATTATATGGGTTATACTCAATAAGCTTTTGTTAAAAAAAGTACTGTTACTCGAATGAGGGTCCAGAAGATGGAAGCGAATTTTTCATCTGACGTGAAGTGGTATGATCTCATGACATTTGTGAGGAAGGATTCCAGAATTGGCAAACCTTATGTCCCACTATGGTGCATGATTCTAAGAAAGAAAATGATGGATAGTTTTTTATTGCGGGGTTGCCTTGAAGTATTGAAGGGGAATGTTATCGCCTCTAAACCTCAAATTCTAGATGAAAGCCTTTTAACATAGCATAGAGGCTAATCGGATCAGGTAATACAATGCACACTCTAGTGCATGCATCATAGTGATCACAAACGAAAGTTTGTCGACAAAAGTACTTTCAACATCAATAACTAGTAACACACAAACACCAACATACGCTAAATAATCACCAAACACAACAGTACTGGATGACTAGGAAACCTTAGGGCTTATCCTGCCACGCCAACTGAAAACACATGGGTATACCTAGAAACTGTCCCTTGTGTATATATTATGCACTCTGCATCACATAGGACCTTTGCATGATTCTAGTGTAATACTTGTACACAAAACGATGGTGCCATATGAACAAGAACTGTAGACAAAAAGGGGCCAGACTCTGGAAGTAATCTTACTACCAGTGACAGTAGTTAATTGTCCATGCCTGTTAGAGAGAAAGGGTATTATGCCAAAATCAAGAGTACTGACAAACCTCCAGAACAATGCACAGGAAGAAACCTACATGCTGAGGCGTTAGGAATGACTTACCAAAGACCAAAACGTAGTCACGGAGTATGTTCCTTCTAAACCAACCTTCTAGCAAGAGTATTATTTTGAATCTGGAGCTGAATTAAAAAGCTTTGTATAAATATCTCTTTTTCCTCTATGCAAATATCCCACCCATTCAATAGATTACACTTTTAACAATATCATAATGGCTGAGGAAAAACTAGTATGCACACAAAAATCCGTTATTCAGGGTTTGACACCCTGACCTTATTAAACCAACTTTCGAAATTGTTCCTTATGCGATTAAACTTGGTAGCAAGTTTCGATGTAGTCAATTGGTATGGATTTGGTTATCCAAGTATCATGAGAATTATCTGTGACTGAGAAAGTCATCCACATCCCAATTAACAGTGAAACTTTGATCATCCGAGGTAACCAAAGTAATACCCGACTAAGTCTCATATCCTGTATAAAAACTGAAAGGTATATATCCTAAGGTTGTTAAGTTTTTGTAATCCAAGTAATGGAAAATAAGTCATACGAGAAAAGACTAGAAGATATCCTAGTCCTAGTCAGGAATATCCTAGTAGTTTTTCTTGAAGATCTTAACATGGCATTCCTCCCTCATTACAGCCATGGTAGAATTCCATAAATCAATCTCAATTCCAGGAGTCGGCACCGTTAGCACGTAAGCACTTATAAGATTTTCTCCTTTAAAAAATGCTGGGGAACTATCTAAACCAACTTCAAGATGTTATAATTGGCATGTCGAGGTTTTATTAATGACCAAGTACTTAACCTGGGAGCTAACTTTCTTGCTCTTTTTGTTTAAAAGCAGATGAAGGATTACAGACTGATCTTTCAGGTTTGTGTATCGATTACAAGAGTTGAGATAAACTTACCGTAAAGAATCGTTACAAATTACCCATGGAATTTGATAGACTTTTTATTGTGACCAACTTATGGTTTTTGAGTGTCTACTCGAAGATTGACTTAAGCAGGTATCATCGTTCTGAGAGTATGGGTGATGATTTTCCTAAAAGAAACGCTTTCAGACTATCTCGAAGGTATCACAGACACTTTGAATTTCAAGTGATGCCATTGGTTTATTAACGCGCATGTTGCTATTCCTTGTATCTCTTGAATCGTATGTGTAAACACTATACTTGGATTAATAAATTTGTGATAGTGTTCATCGATGATATCTCATCTACTCTTGTAACTAAGAAGAGCACGGCAAATCATTGAGAATAATCTGGGAAATACTAAAAAGGGAAACTATATCCAAGTTCTCAAATGTGATTTCTGGATCCTGTTATCGTGCAATTTCTTGGGCACTTAATTGTAGTCATGGACTTCATGTTGAATCCCGCCAAGATAATTGAAGCAGTTATGAATTGGACATCTCCCTATTACACCCTCAGAAATGCATCAAATTTCTTAGGCACTTTCAGGATATATTATTGGACGATTTATCAAAGTTCTCGAGAAGATTGCAAAGTTTTGACTGAATATATATACCCAGAAAAACAAAGAAGTTTATCTGGGGAAATGGACCTAAGAGTCAGCCTTCACCAACTGCTAAAACAGAAGATATATGAAGCTCCATTCTTTAACATTTTCCAGTCACGGAAATGACGATTTTGTTGACTTACGTGATGCATCA
Organism: Tanacetum coccineum; assembly: GCA_026074375.1. Classification (NCBI taxonomy): domain Eukaryota; kingdom Viridiplantae; phylum Streptophyta; class Magnoliopsida; order Asterales; family Asteraceae; genus Tanacetum; species Tanacetum coccineum. The sequence goes on from BQNB010055822.1 coordinate 32,856, forward strand.
CCATCAAGGTATGGGAGCGGTGTTAATGCAATGAGAGAAGGTTATTGCATATGCATCTCGACAACTTAAGCCTAATGAAGAAAACTATACCACTCATGATCGTGAATTAGGAGCAGTAGTGTTTGCTCTTAAAATATACAGACACTATTTGTATGACACCAAATGTACTGTGTTCACTAATCATAAAAGTCTTCAGCATATCCTTGATACAGAATGAATTAAACATGAGTCACAATGCCGTTGGTTTAGAATTGCTTGCAGATTACGATTGTGAAATTCGCTACCATCCTGGAATGGAAAATGTTGTAGCAGATGCATTAAGCCAGAAGGAACAAATCAAGCCACTCCGTGTTAGATCATTTGTTAAATGTACCCATTCACACCAAAGTCTTCCAACAATAAATCTCGAAGCTCAAACCGAGGCTATAAAAGAAGGGAAATCATCAAGTTGAAGAACCTACGAGGAATGGACAAATCATTTGAAATACATAGAGATGGAAACCTGATGTATCAAGAATTGAAGTTTAATTCACTCTTTGTGTAATCTGGGGAGATTGATAATGCATGAGTCCGCTGGTTATTTTCCTTCTAAACAGGTCTGACAAAATGTGATAGGATCTAAAAGGAACTCTTTTGGTGGCCTAACATGAAGGCAATCATAAACTGAGTATGTTGGCAAAAGTGTTCTAACATGATCTAGAGTTATTAGTAGAAATGTCAAAAGCTCTGGCTTACTGGTTAAACAGTGATTCGTAATGTGGAAAGTGGGAGAAAGGAATAAAAATGGATTTCCATAACAAATCTATCCCAAAAACTAAAACGGAACATGACACAATCTGGGTCATTGTTGACTAGCATTACCAAAATCAACATATTTTAATACCTAACGGTAAGAGACGATCGTATGGATACCCTGTACAAGGTTTTCATCCAACGATATAGTCTCCCGGCAATGGGAGTACCCACTACCGATCATCTCGGATCGTGACAATCATTTCACATCTAGATTATGGCACTCATTACAAAAATGCTTTGGGTACTCAATCTATACTGTGTACGAATATCATCCCAGAACGAAAATGATGGGCAAAGTGAAAAGGACCATCATAAACCACTCGAAGAATGCTTTTGATCCTGTGTTATATATTTTGGAAAAGAATGGGAAAAACACTTACCATTAGTAGAATTTTCTTATAATAACAGTTACCATGCCAGTATTAAGGCAACGCCATTTGAGGCACTTTAAGGTTGAAAGTGCATATCACCTGTTTGCTAGGCCGAAGTTGGAGATGTTAACCTTACGGGACCTGAAATAATTCATGAAACCACCGAGAAAATAGTGCAAATTCGACAACGCTTGCAAGCTGCAAGAGACCGGCAGAGAAGTTATGCCAATATAAGACGAAAGCCTTTATAATTTCAAGTTGGAGATCAAGTTATGTTAAAAGTGTCACCTCGTAAAGGTGTCATCCGATTCGGAAAATGAGGAAAGCTTAATCCCTAGTACATTAGACCATTTAAGATTCTTAAAAGAATCAGTCCAGTGGCGTATAAACTTGAACTTCCTGAAGAACTCAGAAATGTCCACAATACCTTCCACGTTTCTAATCTAAAGAAATGCTTATCTGACGAATCCCTTGTCATTCCAATGAAAGAGCTTCGGCTTGATGACAAACTCAACTTTGTGGAAGAACCAGTGAAGATCATGGATCGAGAAGTTAAGCAACTGAAACAAAGTCGTATTCCTATAGTCAAAGTAAGATGGAACTCTAAAAGAGGACCAAACTTTATATGGGAACGCGAAGATCAAATTCGTGCCAAGTATCCACATCTGTTTTCAAACATCACTTCGCATCCAAATAAATCTCAGGACGAGATTTCTTGTAAGGGAGGGAGACAATAACAACCCGTAATTTTCATCAATGTAATTATACATCTAATAAATTAGATGCACTGTAATATCCATCTATTATATATACCACCTTTTTACAAGGAAATTTTTGCTTTATCTCACTATGCAACGTAACTTGCATCTCTAAAGTAAACGAGCACACGAAACTTACCTAATGGCCTATTCCTTTCTATTGTTTATATCATTGTTTAAAAAAAAAAAAAAAAAAAATAAAATAACATCACTATTATGTCAAGTCTATAGCTTAATATATTTTTACCAAGTACATTATATATTTAACATCACCATTTAACAAGTTATATCAAAACAGACTTTAACGTTAAAACGTTTATATTCAAATAACCCTATCTTATATGTAATGTATACATATAAAATGAAAGTGGCGGTAAGCCTAATATCTATGTGTTCAAGTGCTACTAATAACTACATTTGATAATATAATTTAACTTCAAAGGTCAATGTTCATCTCATTGTTAGCTTTAATGTATTAATCCAATGAAGCACGAATTCAAACTAACTCATTTTCCCTCTAAATTCATTCTAATTGTCTTTACACCTCTTTAGACACGGTACAATATCTCAATGCAAAACTTCTACAACTTAAACCTAAACCTAAATCATCTTAAACCCCTATCTAAAACCTTAAACCACTAATATACTTACCCTAAATACCCTAATTTAATTTTTAACCTAAACCTTGATCCTAAACCTTAATCCTTAAACCTAAACCTTAAAATCCTAAACCCAATCTAATCCTAAACCTTAGCTATCGTAAACCCTACCTAATTCGAATTTAATCCCGCAAAAACACGAAAACTGAGGACCAAAAAACTAACCCGACATCCTTTTTCTTTTATTTTTGACCCATTTGCACCTAAGCTAGCACCCTAACACCTCAAGCACATCTATGACATCACTACCATGTCACTAAGAAAGCATACAAGCACCTCCGCACCTCACTTCGCACCTTGTTTAACCTAAGCAATCTACTTCACCACCATTATTTTCCATTCGCACCCTTCTATCACCCCACACCTTGCATAGCTACCCTCCTAGCCCTCAAGACTCATTCTAAGGCTGCCTTAGTCACTACTCTACACCCTTGGTCTTTACTCCAAGCCCCAACCCTTAGTCAACAAGTTTTTGAACCCTATAAATAGACCGAACCCCTAATCACTTCAAACCAAACTACAAATCTTGAAACCCCACAAGATGGAGCCTTTAATCAAGATCACGGAAGAGAATGAAGCCTCCAAGTTCAGAATGAAGCCAAGAAATCAAGAGGGAAAGGTGCTTTGAAGTCAGTACTAGGCGGACAAAACCAAATTTACCCTCATAAAGACCCGTTTTAGATCAAGTTAAGCTTATATTCCTTGTTCAATAAGCCTTCTTACTCTATTTTTAAATCTTTGCATAAGACCTCCCTAAGATCCTATATGTTACAATTGTTAAAGCATTGAATCCCTCAACCCATGCGTTTTTAATTAAAACCCTATAAACCACGTACCCGTTTTGAAGTTTCTAGATTTATGACATCCTTTTTCTAAACTTTTGTTGTGTATAGAACATCCTATTTTTGCTTATTCTTGTAAGCCTTATGGACCTGTGCAATAAAAATTGTGAATGACACAATGGTCTCGTTTACTTCTAAAACATCGTGCATAATACGATGGTCTTTAAAACTTTTCGCGACTTTACATTATACCGTTTTGTGTAATTTTAGAAACTCGTTGCAGTCTGCCGACCCCACCGATTATCCTACTATTCGACTTTGAACACCGCCCCATGCTGTTGAAACACCTACGTCATCTCATTACGTCTCAATTTTTCGTACTTCTCGTAACTTCTAGGAACATGCCGATTAATTCGCACACAACTTTAACCCATCACATCATAACATTCCATTTCTTTTTAGAAACGCGACTTTTGAAATTCGACTTATTTTATTTCGTTTACTCCGTTCGATCTTGAAGAAAATACCGACAACGAGACAAGGAATGAGTTCCGCGAGGATCGAGTGTATTATAACCCAACGAATTGCTAATGCTATCGAAGGTATTGCTGTCTATGAGGCAAAAATCCACATGGCTCACGACTAAATGGATCAGGTCGTACGTTAGGAAACCAAAGTGGTAAGGAATGCCAACAACAAAATGAACGACAAAAAGGTCGTGAGAGCTTACATTGCTAGACTAAAAATGGATATATAGGAAAGTTACCCCTCTACAACAAGTGTAAGTTGCACCACACTGGGCCATGCACTGTGGAGTGCAATAACTACAAGTGAGTTGTCCATATGAATAGAAATTGTAGGACACTCGTTTCGATAAACAACTTAGAGGCCACAGTGGCAAATTAGAAACCTGAAATACCTACTAGGAGTGTGGAAATCCAGGACATTACAAGAGTGATTGCCCAAATCTAAACCGTGCGAACCGTATTTGTGAGGTAAAAACTCGCGGGAACTCTAACGCCGTCAAAGATCATGCCGATACTTAAAGAGAGATTTTCCCACCTTGTCTAGTGAAACCTAAGTAGACTTGGACCGTAATCCCTAAGAGTTTTGCACTAGTACTTCCTTGTGAATTTCGTGTATTGTGTGGATGTTTTTTTTAAACCCTCTGTTCATTTTGTGTCATGACAATTTCGTCAGTTACGCTCAATTTTCTAATAATTTATGCAAGATACTCCTCAAATCTATTACCGTCTTATAACCCATTTCACTATTATTTTATAAACCGTTTTACTAGTATAAATTATTTGGATGTTATCGTATAAACTATACTAGCATCGTCTTATAAACCATTTCACTATTTGTTATCAAATTATTCTGATATCATCCTATAAACTATTTCATTGTCGTCCTATAAACTATTTTTGTCATTATCCTATAAATTATTCTACTATCATCTCATAAACTGTTTTCGCAATCATTTTACAAACTAACTTGTTTCATATTTTGACCTATATTGTCATCGTTTATAAACTCTTTTGCCATCATTTTATGAACCATTTCGCTAACACCTTATAAACTATTTTGGTATCATCCTATAAACCATTTTGTTAACATCTTATAATTATCCTACTATTACCTCGTAACTTATCTGACTATCATTTAATGAACTAAATTGTTTCCATCTTATAACCTATTCTACGGTTATTTATAAACTCTTTTCCTACCCTATTATAAACTACTTTGCAGTCATTTTACAAACCGTTTCATTGTCACCTCATGAATTATTTCGTTGTCGTTTTAAAAACTATTTCGCTGTCAAATTATAAACTATGTCGTCATCATCTTATGAACTACTTCGTGTCTTCTATAAACTATTACGTTGTCACTTTTTAAATTTTTGGGTTGTCAACTCGTAAACTATTTGATACCATATTATTAACCTCCTTACTGTTACGTTATAAACCATGAAGTGACTTTCTCGTAAACTATTTTGATATCACCTCTTAAGCTATTTTACGCTATTTTACAAAATGTCTTGTGTCGCTATATAAACTATATTGTCTTTGTTTTTACGAATTGTTTCGCTATCTTATAAGCCATATTGTGTATACCATGTAACTTTGAGAAACATAACACTAGTTTTGACGAAATGAGCATTGCATCGTTAATCCTTAATTATACATAGTCTGATTACCTATGTATAATTCAAGAAGGACCATGCTATGATGGGAGTAGTCACCATAAATTTTTTGTCAATTTACCCATACTTTTCATCTCTATTTTCTTTCCTTTCTCTACATTGTCAACGGGGTTATATTGTACTCGTGCTTTATTTATATTTTGCGTGCGTATTCGTGAGTCGTGCTGGTCATGTGTACTCGTGTTTGTAAGCGCCAAAACTAAGTAGATAATTCTCAACCTTATCATATAAAGACACCACACCCTTAGCCGAGAGACCGAATCACGCTCCCTGTAGTCACGATAAATATGAATTGTAAGAACTTAGAACGTAACCAACTTATCCTTTTAATTGGATGATAACCAGGAGTGTGGAAAACTAGAAGGGGGGTTGAATAGTTTACCGCTTTTTAATTTAAGGTTTTAAAGTGTTTGTAAAAATTCTAGATTCGACTTTATGTGAATTCAATACTTGCACAATATTAACAATATACCTATCTACACAATTAATAATATAGTATGAGAAAGTAATGCAAGACA
>BQNB010055823.1:5602-21643 GCA_026074375.1 Tanacetum coccineum
TTAGGTGAAGTGAATCATTGTAAGGGTGGTTAGTATTTTAGGTCTCAAAATACAAGTGTGTGGTAGATTGGTTCTAGCTAAGATTAGGACTCGACATTTGACTTAGTGTCAGAAATTGATGTAAGCTACACATGTACGATTTTCTCCGCCTAAAGGGAATTTGTTGACATAGTGAAGAGAACTCTCGAGTTGGGTACTCGAGAAGTGGAGTAGGGCGAAGAGGAGCTTCGTTACCGAACCACTATAAATCCTTGTGTTGTGGTTTGATCTTTCTAACTCTTATCTCTTGTCTTGCAAATTTATATTATTTCTTGTTGTCATTTATTTACTTAACTAGATTGTTCATGTTGCGTGTACATTGAGATCACATAAACTCGAATATAACTTTTTATATACAAACGATAAATAAATTCAGAAAGCGTTAAACTATTTAACCCCCCTTCTAGTTTTCACATATTTGATTTTCTTTGTGCTTTTTGGCTTTTGAGTTATCGTTTGGCCTTAAGGTTTTGTCAAAAGATTAGCCATTGAAAGTTGAAACTCACGAATTGATTTTGTTAACTTTTATTCTTTGATCATCGTTTGGTTTTAATAACTAGTAATGTGGGCCCTATTAATTTTTTTGTGAATATGTTATATTAGGCTATATTTCTTGGCGTTTGAATTTGAGACATAATTCGTATCATGTGTGTTGTTAGAATTATCAAATATCATATTTTTGAGGTTTGAATTTAAATAGCCCGTTCGTCAAGTTATTTACTCCTCTCGTCCCAAAATTATTGTCCACATACAAAAAATACACAGTTTAAGAAAAATGTATTAATTACTGCCTTCGTTTCTACGAAAGCGAAAGAAAAAAAACAGTTTTACCATTTAATAATTAATTAGTGTTTTCTTTTATGTTTGTAAATACCAATTTAAACTAAAGATAATATGGTAAACTTAAACAAATCATACTATTATTTTTAGAAGTGGACAATTATTTTGGACAAACCAAAAAGGAAAGATTGACAATAATTTTGAGACGGAGATAGTATTACCTTGTATTCGTATGATACTTTGTTAATTAGTTTGAAGTTGTGTCGTAATACTTATTAAATAAGTGGGTCATTAGAATTTGAATTTAATATTGAAGAGATACATTTGCGTTAGCGCCCATTGATTCGTAATTAAATTCCGAAGAAAAGCATACCGGAATTGCCGCCTCCACCGATTAGACCCTCCGTCACGCATCCTTAAAAGTCTAGACAATCACCGAAAAAAATTACTCTTTTTCAGATAACGTTTATCCGTTGCGCCTGGATGCTATCAAAGTCTTAATTCTTTATCAAGATAACCATCTTTATTTATCCTTTTTATTTTATGTATTTTTCTCCAATTTGAGCTTTCACGATTTCGAGCTCGAATTGCGGGGAAGTGTTAAGCAGTATTATGTTAATTAGTCGGCCAAGCCCATTTGTGATCTTAAAGTCCGTTAGAGTTTCTTTTGTAATCTCGATATAAAGTGCATGAATAATAATCATAACCTCTGAGGTTTTATTATCTCAGAGTTAACACAAATGTATCTTTTGTAAGTGTAGATATGTATTGGTCTCCACACGTTTGACGTTAAAAAATCTTAACAATGCCCTACAAAATATAAGCCATTTAGTGACTAAAATGTTATGCTGTCTAATGAGGTAAAGAGTCATCAAAACTATATTTGTATGAATTGCTGACTTTTCTTAATAAAGATAAAAGTAGAGAAAAGATTAATTAAAATTTTTAAAAAACAACAAGAGAATATAATCTAAATATCACAGCGTGTGTGCTCTTATATCCATTTATTTCTAATAGTCTGTTTATCCAGCACTTTTCAACCACCTGCACCTCCCGTCATCGGCCCCACGTCACCATCATGTCATCGGCTCACCGTGTTCATCATCCAATTCATCTCAGCGACTCACACGGCTACTCGCACGGCACACACTACACACCGTCACTGGTCACTATCACCGTATTCAGCGTCAGAATTTACATATAAGTGATAAAACCCTAGATTCTTCAAATCTATTAAATTTAATGGTTTCGCTCCTGTTCGAGCAACAAATCGATCGATTTGGGATTACTTCAATTTAGAACTTGAGGTAATTTTTGCTTATCTTGTTATTGTGCTTGTAGGTATTAAACTGCCATTGATTCTAAACATTTGAAGCTTTTGATGAGTTTGGAATATGTGATCATGAAGTGTTTCTCCCTTTGTTTTGATCTTGAAATGTTATATTTTTATGTGCAGCTAAAGTGTTTGATAAAATGCCTGAATGAAATTTATTAGTTTAACTGATTGCAACTTACTATATTTTGATCACAAACTATTCACATTTCACCACAAAACACAACAATTGTATTTTCAGTTCCGCAGTATCATGATAATAGGAATCTTACTTGTCGATGAGTTAGTTGACGAAAAGTTCATAAGCATACTTAGTTTATCTAGCTAATTAACAAGATAAAAACGAGACTCGGACATGAATTTACTGTGGTTTGACTCTGGTCATTTGGTTTAGAATTATGTTGGTTATTTTATTATCAAGGATTAACATTTTGTAACCATTCACTTTCCTATTCCATTCAGGATCTACTCCTTGATCCAACTTCTATGGACCATATGCGCAGAAAAATGCAGAGTTTGCGGTGAGATGGTCTATTATGCAAAATTTTAAACTAATTGTTACGTCTCCTTTATACGCAATCTGATAATCTTGAGTAGATGCTAGCTATCAATAATGTAAGACTTCATGTTAGTAGATGATGCCAGGCAAGCGCCATGAAAGTTGCCCATAGTATTTTATTAAATGGGTAATCCATAATCCTACTGAAAGTTGCCGAAAGTATTTTATTTAATGCCTAAAACCTTTTCAATTTTTTTATTCAAATGTTACATTCATAATATAGTCTGTGTAATTATAAGACTTTTTGCTCCATTGCTTTATGGAACTTAAAAGACATATGGGCGTGAAAATGCATCTACCTTGTACTTTCCCTATATCTGTTTTCCCAATGATTGTGCTTATACTATCAACCAATACTGAGTACCTTATTATATTTTTAGGAATATAGCAACTGTACAAGGAGCTCATACTTTTTCAAATAGAAAGATGCGGGGTAGGCTCGGGAAGGTTTGTTTTATGAGACTTTGATTTTGCTATATATTACTCAATTCTATTTATATATTCAACTAAAATTTGATTTAATATTGGCTGCATCTATGAGCGTTACATTAGTTCTCTATTTGAAAGATGAGGTCCCCATCGCTACTGTTGGTGCAGCAGACACGTGAGCAAGAAGTTGCTACAAATTCATCTGCAAGTTTGATTAAGATGAAGTTTTATATTGGGTTAAATTTTAATAAGTAAAATGTTATTTGTTGTAGTGTTATAAAGTTCTGGGATATGAGAAACCTTAACGCTCGCATTACTTAAGCATGTTCTTGAAATAATCCTGGTGATAAGCAGAACTAGGTATGTTTTCATGTTGTCTCTGTTTTCTATGATAACCCAATGGTTTCATGGCTTATATTGCAGTCAAAGTTAATCCTGATGCTAGCCACATACTTAGCGGTTCTAGTGATGGATCAGCCGACGTCTGGCAGGTGAGCTTTGTTCTTGACAATGATTCTTTATCCCACCCTAGATCAATATATGGCTATTCGATTTTATTTGAATACAGGTAGAAAAACCTCAAGCAGAGCCTCATAAGCTTGTAGACTAGTACGCATTTTGTTAAACTATGTCGCTTGTATTATATTTGACTGCCATTATTCGTATTGGAGATGTCACATATAAGCAGACTTGCCTTTATTGATCCATTTTCAGGTGTGTACATGAAATTGGTAAAAACTTCTGCAGATGATTCTGTGGTAAGTTTACTTCGACAACCATTCAAGTCAAATTCTCATATTTTCTTTTTAATAATCACCAAAATACAATTTATACTTTATATATGCATTTCCACCTTTGTCTCATTACACATTGTTTGAACACGCTCATGGTTTTCAGGAAGTCCTTACATTATTAGTTAAATTTGAACAAGTAGGTAATTATAGTTTTCAATTTCTTATGGTAGAACTGTTTAAAGTTTAATATTTCAGGTTGCTATAATGAACCGTTTATCTTGCAGGTTAGAACAACATGGTCAAAACGGATCTCAAGCTTATGTGTATTTGTGACGTCTTGGATTGTCAAAAGGTATGTTATATTAATTGCTAAATGTGTGTGTGTATGTGAGTGTATTGTCAACAAGTTGCATCACACAAGTATAACATAATTAATAGTTAACAACCTCATTTGATATAATTTTTAGAAAAAATAGGCGCCTGATAAAAAAATGATGCATATTCGTTGAGTAGTGTAGATATCTTATCAAGTTCCTCTACATACAATATTCAAGTTCCTATTTATTTCCTCTTTAAAAAAAGTCTATCACTTATATAGCCTTTTTATTTTATGCTTGCACAGGGTCTTCAGAATTAGAACACTCAATTCAAATGGAGTCATGTTTCATCAAGCAAGTTCATGAGTGAGTGTATGACCTTTTTTTAGTCATTTCATTTTTAGGTTTTGTTATTTATTATGCGTAATATTTAGGTTTAATGAAGCTTAAACAAAATAGGTATCTTGAAATTTAGGAAACTTGGCGGCACCGTATGTTAAGTAACTTATTCATGATTAGGAGGTGTTTGGTTTATCTTACTTAGCCGCCTTATGACCTTATTTGAATTTGGAAAAGCCAATAAGCTCACTTTTTAGAGCTTACGAGTTTGTCAACTTGAGCTTATGACTAAGTCATCTCAAGTTTATAAGCTCCAAAAAGTGAGCTTATTGGCTTTTCCAAATTCAAATAAGGTCATAAGGCGGCTAAGTAAGCTAACCATACACCCTGTTTACGATAGGCAAATATGAATCGTGTTTCAGTAGTTTGTATAGTTGGTTGCAGTTTGATCAAAAAAGCCGTTGTATATGTCTATATAATGAATTGTAGTCATAATTATCAACAGTCATGAAATGAGAAAGTAGCTGAGTGAACGCATAAGCAATAACGTATGATCAAACTGCATCATTTTGGGTTTGTGCATTTCTCATATTTTGAGCTACTTTCTTCCAGTTGTAGCCGGCGCAAAAGGACAGCCCAGTAAAATCGACAAAAGCTACAGCTACGTCCTGAGTCTAATGCACGAAATATAAGGAGGTCTCTTCTGACCGATTATTTAGATATCACTAAAGCCAACACTGAAATAGTTTGCCAGACTTTAAGTACTAAAGACGGGGGACCAAATCTGTTCACACTTAAGGTGAATCATCTTAAATTCCAACAGTTTTTTTCCACTTTATATTCGCTGCACTGTATGCTATCTTACACTTTCTTTTATAGACATCAACGGACATGTGTCAACCTGCTCTTCCAGTTGTAGGCGACACATGCAGAAGGTCAGCGAAACAAAATCAGCCAGGCTCACAGATGCATTAATCATTTAGATACCACTGTCAGCAACAATGAAACAGTACGCTAGACTTTAAATACCAGGGGAGGGGAATACAGATCTGCTTACACTGAAAGGTAAATGTTTTTTTATATTGAAGGTTGCTTTCAAGCAATTCTTGCTTATTTTAGTGCTTTTACCGGACGGTTGAATAACATTCTGCTAACTATTGATTGTAAGTGTGTCGCCAGCTTATATTGACACTTCGTGCCTAACCTTTCTCCTCCTTCCTCCGCAAATTCACTCATACAACACACACATAACAAACAGATCGTCTTACTTTTGGTCATTTTTTTGGCTGTGGTTTTATCCTACAATCCCTTGCAAACGCTTCAAATGCTCATAGTTTCATCGCACAAATGCCTTAGGGGTCAGGCCTACAAAACAAAGGTTCTTTTTCCATTATTTTATACTTTCTGCTATTGTTCCAATTAAATAGTTTTCATCACGTGTTCTTCAATCGTGTGTGTGCGTGTGTGTGTGTCTATATGCTTAGAAACATATTTCGTATTAGAAAACTTAATGAGCTTTGACAAATTTTGAGATACACTAAATTGTCATTCATTTCTATTTAGCAGATTTGATAGATTTTTAACAATATGTAATTAGTTTATGTATTCAAGATTAGTACCTATTCTTCCAAGACTTGAGTTGAATTCTGTATTTGAACATAAACCTTAGCATGAAAACACTTATATGTTGCACTAATATGTTAGCTCCCGCTGCAACGCGCGGGTCATTTTCCAACTCGTTAGCAACATTTGACATGCCTTTGTACTGTACATATTGTTTGGTGAAAATGTTGGGTTATATGATGATTTTCATAATAATAATGGAATTTCCTTTTCTGATGTAGTCAAGGAATGGCAGAATCCATGGAACCTGGAACAACTACTATGATTAAATTCCCTCATATGATCATCCAATATGATATAGGATGTTAATGATGCAACTTATTTGTTCTCTTCGTTGTCTCCTAAAGCTCAGCCGAAATGCAGCTTCGAAAAATGTTTTGGAGAAGGACAGGCAAGTTTCTACTTTTCGTTTTTTATTTCTGATGTAACAGGGAAGCTGCAGTTATTTTTCTCTTATTCTTGTGTATGTTGAGGAGTAAGACGAGGACACTCGCCAGATGAGTCATGTCACGTCTGAAGATATTCATTTTCTGTGGTATTCCTATTTTAAATCCGATTACGATTTAAGAAGTTTAGAAGTGTAATCGTATGTTTTTATCTAATGTAAACGATCTATATGCCGAGGAATGGAATTACTGTGTTTAGAATCTGGAAAATCAAATTCTGGAAAATATTTCTGCTTTGAATAGTGTTATGAATCTGGGAAATCAAATTCTGGAAAATATTTGTTTTAAATATATCTGGAAAATATTAGTGTTTTGAATCTGGAAACTAGAAATTAGTTTCATAGTAGTATTATTCATGTAACACCCTCAAATTCTGGTATGCAGTGGAATGGTAACAATGGGGTGCTACGTCAAAGCACAACAATCAAGATATAAGAAACGACCTTAAATGGACGTTTTAAAATAAGATTTCATTCGATGTCATAGCAAAATAACAGAGTTCATACATTAGGTCCCATATGTTTTAAAAGTCGTAAACATTTCCACATACGTTTTTAATTAAACAAAAGCTTCGTAATACCAAAAGATGATATAAGTTTTTATAAGATAAAGTTGCATCAAATTTAAATAAATACAGAATCCATTTTCATTGATATATATCACGGCTCTCATCCAAGCTTATACCTTAGGACCTGAAATTAAACATGTTAAAAGTCAACACAAAGGTTGAGTGAATTCATAGGCTTGTCTGTAAAAGTGTGGATCACAAGATTTAAGTAATGGTAGACTATGAAACAAATTCACTAGTCCAAAACCATGTATTATTGTACTAAGCTCATGACCCCGAAGCCTTAACTGTCTGTCTGCCCCAAATAGGTAGGGTGTTGCCAAAAACAGCCTCCAGTTCTCAGATGTTAAATTGCACATGATCAAACTTGTGACCATTAAATTTCTGGTTGGGATTGTTAGTCTGATAGATCTATCCACAACACTAGCGCTCACTATAATAGCAATTGACGGTTTATGATATTAGAGACTTAGATGGCACTGTGGTAACTTAGGCAATAATAATCAGGCAATAATCTGGATAGCATACAGTTTAAAACACTTGTGTTCATAGTAAAACAAGCATGTAATTTCACCCCGTAGAGTTTGTAAAACAAGTAATAGGAAATGGGACTTTTATGAAACTCAACCTCGAGTGAATGGTAATCAACAAGTATTCACAATAGAAATGCGTCACGCTTACCGATCGATGCATCCTATTCCAATATAAGTCGTTATAATTACTAAACACTTTGATTATTTATAGGTCTGTATAGCTCATCATACTATCGTTCGGCTATCATATTAAGCGATAATGTAGTTACGTATTGAGGAGCTAGGACACTTTAAAATCGTAAAATCCAACACCTCGTCGATTCGCCGACCCCGAAGAGGGCCTTATTATGAAGACTCCCTAGTAGAAATATAGTACTTTGATTATTAATACAAATATAATTCTCTATAGTTATCAATCCAAGTAAACATCTATCGTGTTAGTGAATTCATATCTATTAAAGTTAATACGTTTATAAGTATACGTTAGTAAAACTAGGAGTAAACTTTCTCGTTTTTAAGTCCGTTTCTTTCGTTTCTTACGTTCACGCCTTTCGTATTAAGACGAGTTATCAATAATATAACATTTTTAAATCTGAGTTTTCTGGTGAATAGTAATCTCTGTACTGTTTTATAACAGTTACTATATTATTTTTATAGATTTAGTTATATCGTAATCTCGTAAATGTCGTAACTTAATTCGTTTAACTCGTTTTACGCGTTTCATTCGAGCACGTCTTCGATATTTAAAGTTTTTATCGATTTATTATGTTTTTAAAAAGTATAAGCTTCTGTGGTGAATAGTACCTTTATTAAAAATAGTTTTATAAAAGTATATATTTAACGTAAACTTGAAATCGTCGTATCTTTTTCGTTATAAATCGGTTTTTCGAGTTTCTTATCATTTTGGAATGGTCATGAGGCGTACTTTCTTCTTTTAAACATGGTTAGGGCTTGTATTTAGATTGATCGGTCACTGTTACCAAGGTATGAACCAAAATAGCCCCTTTATAAATACTTTTACATATCATTTTTATAACTTGTTTTATATACCTTTTAACTTAATAATTTACCACAAGTTTTCCAAGACTTATTATATACTTGTCTTACATATAATAGAGTCCAAGATCCATATTGTGTCCATGAGTTCCAAAGTATCAAGTCCTTAACAAGGCTTAAAAACCTTAAACTTTCTTAAGTAACTTTAAATTACAAGTTTATACATATACATGTTTACACTTAACCAACATGTTACAATACTTATATATCCATTATTTCATGATATTATCAACCTTACATATGTTAAAATGTTCAAAACCATGATCCACACAACAGTAGTAGAATAGGGTGGTGTGTGGTGGGGGTGAGGGGGGGGGGGGGGGGGGAAATATGTTTTTACATGTTAAAGTATCCTAATGGTGATATTAGAAATAGAAATACTAAACACAATAATGATAACTGTAAAGACATAAAGGGTTTTAGATAACCTTATGGTGATGTAATATGATAACCAACACAATCCAAACCCTTGTTTAGATTGTAAACCAAAGCTTGCAAGAATGAAACCCTAATTTTTCTAAAGAACCCAAACTTCCTTTATCTTGCTTCAACACTTGTAAAGGCTTAACCAAGCCTTAAATCTTTCTTGGTAGGTCTTAGATATGATGTAGGAATATGAGTAAGTGTTGTAAATAAAATTTTGTATGGATTTGGTGGTGGTTTGATGTTGCTGTGGTGTTGTTTTTAAGAGATAAAGGGGAGGTTTATGGTGAATGTTTTCTTTGCAAATGAGAAGTGTGTGAGTTTACTTACTAGTGCAAGCCTTTTATAGTCCTAAGACTAGTCAAAGAAACACAATGAGAGAATTAAGGAGTCTTTGGTCAAGACTTGTGAAAGTCTTTAGGTTTTAATGACTTGGTTCCCTAAAATAGAAATCATCTCATGAAATTTAGGGAATGAATTGACTAAGCTAATATTCTTATTTGCAAAATAAAAGTATTACTTGACTAGTATAAGTTGGTAACTTTTTAATCATATTGTATAATTTTGTAAAGGGTATGTATTGTTTATTTATTTCATTGTTAAATTCGGCTCAAGTGCATGATGTTAGGTAAAGTTTTATAAAACTTTGAGCATTTGTTATAAACTTAAGTATTTGTTGAAGGCGTTAGAGTATTTGTTGGGTTACGGGTATGCTTAAAGTAATTATCGCGAAACGTAACAAGTTACGTAACCAATAAAAAATAAAATATAAAAAGTTGATTTTATACTTTTTTTTTTTTTTTTTTCTTTTTTTTATGTACTTTTTTCCCGTAAAAATAATATATTGCTCGCTTGACGAAAACTTTAATTCGTTTGGTATCCGTTTACGCTAATTGTTGATTTTTAGTTTACGCGATTTAATTATATAATAAGATTTAAAGTAAACGCGTACGAGAAAAAAAAATTAGTAAAATAGATGACAACGTCTGAATGTGTAACATGACCTGAAATACGGAATGTTACAGTCTCCTCCGGTTAGAAGAGCCTTGTCCTCAAGGCTCAGGTTGTAACACCTGAAGGAGGTACGGTTTCAGAGAAGAGATGCGGATATTTCTTCCGGAATTGGTCTTCATGTTCCCAGGTATACTCAGCTCCTTGCCGAGAGTTCCAACAAACTTTTACTAATGGGATTCTTCTTCGCTTTAGCTTTTTCACATCTCGTTCTACGATCTCAATAGGTCTTCGACAATGCAGTTTTCATCAATCTCGATCTCATCCAAGGCACTAAACTTCTGGCTCAGCCAGCATTCTTGTGGTTCTACTCATGAAAATGTGCGTGGACACTGCTTAGCTCTTGGGGTAACTTCAGCCTATAAGCTACCGGTCCAACACACTCCACTATTCAAACAGTCCACATATGTGTGAGCTTTCCTTTCTTACCAAATCGTACCACTCCCTTCCATGGAGATACCTTTAGTAACACTCGGTCTCCAACCTTGAATTCAAGTGGCTTACGTCTCTTATCAGCATAGCTTTTCTGGCGACTCCTTGCCGTTTTCAGCCTTTCCTTAATCTGAAAAATCTTTTCTGTCGTTTCTTGCACAAGTTCTGGTCCAATAAGCTGACTTTCTCCCACTTCAGTCCATATCACGGGGGATCTACATTTCCGCCCGTACAGAGCCTCGAATGGCGCGCACTTAATGCTCGCGTGGTAACTGTTATTATAAGAAAACTCAACCAATGGAAGATGAGTATCCCAACTGCCACCAAAATCCATAACACAAGCTCGTAACATATCTTCCAGTGTCTGAATGGTACGCTCACTCTGACCATCGGTCTCAGGGTGGTAAGCCGTACTCATGTGTAGTTTTGTACCCAACGCTTCCTGAAGAGCTTGCCATAAGTGTGACGCGAATTTGTGTGTGTTCACGGTCTGAAATGATTGACACTGGCACACCATGTCTTGCTACGATTTCGTTGATATAAATTCTTGCCAGCTTCTCCGTTTTGTAATCTTCACGAATGGGTAAGAAGTGAGCCGACTTGGTCAATCTATCCACAATGACCCAAATCGCATCATACCCACCGCTGCTTCTAGGCAACTTTGTGACTAAGTCCATTGTTATCTTCTCCCATTTCCACTCAGGGATTTCTGGTTGTTGAAGTAATCCTGAGGGTTTTTGTAGTGCTGGCTTTAATACTTAGAGCATGTAAGAACACTGCTAGTACTCAGCAATGTCTCTCTTCATACCAGGCCACCAATACAAGTCTCTCAGATCATGATACATCTTATCCGCACCCGGATGTATTGAATATCTAGAAGTATGAGCTTCATCCATGATCAGTTTCCTTACACCACCAACTGATGGAATCCAGATACGATCAAAGAAGTAAATTCCACCATCATCTCGTCGTTCAAAGTGTTTTTCTAATCCTCTTAGCCATTCAGCTGGAGCTTTGAGATCCTTGGAAGCTTCTCCATGTGCTTCCAAAATCTTAGTCTTAAGTCCAGAATGAATAGTAATACTCATAGCACGTACTCGCCTTGGCTTGAGCCTTTCTTTTCTACTCAAGGCATCTGCCACCACATTTGCCTTGCCCGGGTGGTATTTGATCTCACATTCGTAGTCACTGAGCAGCTCGATCCACCGCCTTTGGCGCATATTCAAATCTTTCTGGTCAAATATGTACTGGAGACTATGCGTTGTCCAGTGTAGATTCAACACTTTTTTGTCCATAAAGGATAATGTTCAGAATTTTAAGGGCGAACACCACTACACCCAATTCCAGGTCGTGGGTGGTATAATTTTTCTCATGCTTCTTTAACTGTCTTGACGCATACGCTATCACTTTGCCCCGCTGCATCAGCACGCACCCAAAACCTTGTTTCGATGCATCACAATAGACCACAAAGTCGTCTGGTCCCATCGAGAGTGCTAACAATAGGCCATTGCATAGCTTCTCCTTTTAGAATGCGGAAAGCTTCATCTTGTTCATCGCCCCACACATATGTCTTATTCTTTTGAGTCAACAGGGTGAGGGGCTTGGCGATCTTGGAGAAATTCTTAATAAATCTCCGGTAATAACCCGCCAATCCTAAGAATGAACGGATTTCAGTTGACGATTCAGGAGTCTTCCAGTTCTTGACCGACTCAACCTTGCTAGGATCCACGTGGATACCGTCACAGTTGACCACATGTCCTAGGAACTGGACTTCCTGTAACCAAAATTCGCACTTTGAAAATTTGGCATACAACTTCTCCTTCTTGAGTAAGTCTAAAATCGTCTTCAGGTGGACTTCATGTTCTTCTTCTGACTTAGAGTAGATTAAGATGTCGTCAATGAAGACAATTACGAATTTGTCCAAATACGGTTTGCAGACACGGTTCATTAAGTCCATAAATATTGCTGGCGCGTTTGTCAGCCCAAATGGCATGACTGTGAACTCAAAATGCCCATATCGGGTTCTAAACGCGGTTTTCGGTATATCTTCTTCTCGAACTCTTAACTGATGATATCCTGAACGAAGATCTATCTTGGAGAAACAACACGCACCTTGTAATTGATCAAACAAGTCGTCAATTCTGGGAAGAGGATAGCGGTTCTTTATAGTCAACTTATTTAATTCCCTGTAGTCAATACACATTCTCATCGCACCATCTTTCTTCTTAACAAAAAGCACGGGTGCTCCCCATGGTGAGTGACTAGGTCGAATGAAGCCCTTTTCTTGAAGCTCTTTTAGTTGGTTCGACAACTCTAGCATCTCTGACGGAGCTAATCGGTATGGCGATTTAACAACTGGCGACGCACCTGGAATCAGATCAATGCGGAATTCTATCTCTCGCACAGGAGGTAATCCTGACAGATCATCTAGAAATACCTCAGGGAAGTCTCGGACAACCCGAATGTCATCAAGCTTCTTTTCATCAGCCTTGATACACGCAAGTGATCCAGGATCCTTTTTCGGCCTCTCGCCTTGTACTTCAAGAATCTCGCCATTCGAAAGAGGAATACGGACAATCTTTTCATAACAATCTATGACAGCTCGGTGGTATGACAACCAGTCCATGCCAACAATGACATCAAAACTTCCTAGTCGGGTCGGGAGTAGGTCAATTTTGAACACGTGATTAAGCAAGACTAAGGTACAACCTCGTAAAACAGTGTTGGTACTAACCACCTTTCCATCTGCTAACTCTACTTCATAACTAGTATTTAAAGCGGTTGGGGCAATATCAATAAAAGGTGTAAACGCAGAAGATACAAACTCTTTCAGAACCAGATCAAAGAGGATGCGTGTGTGTTAACGTGATCATTAAGAAGAAACGTACCCGTGACCACATTTGGATTCTGCTACAGATTTTCAACCACCACGTAAGCTCTCGCACGAGCTCCCTCATTATGCTGGTTCCCTGCCTTAGGACACTTGTTCTTAAGATGTCCTTTCTCACCACACCCATAACACGTCGCATTCTGCAAGAAATCATTACATGCACCTGAAGTATAGCTCTACAATCTTATCCTGTCTGACCAGTTCTTTGGCACTTCTAACACTTTGGAGGGCATCACCCACTATGGTGAAAGTTGCAATGGTTGCACTTTGGTAGATTCCCAGCATAACCTCTATTCTCAGTTGAGGCTGCAGCATAGGCTCTGGCAGTTTCCTGCCTCCAGTTTTGTTGTTGGTTATAGTTGTTGTTTCGGTTGCGGTTGTTGTTGTTATTGTGGTTGTTATGGTTATTGTTGTTGGTGTTTCTTTGGTGGTCTTCCCATTTCCTTTTATTGTTGTCACCAATTCTGGTAGCCCTACCCTGAACTGTTTGCTCAACCAGTTCACGGGCCATGTTGATGGCATCATGCAGAGTTGCAGGCTTAGAAGAAGTGATGTTTCCTTTGATTCTTTCAAGAAACCCACGAGTGTACCTTTCAATCATATTACTTTTAGTGTGGCCCTTCAGGACACATCAAGGCAGTCATGAAAAACAATTGTTGTTTGCTCAATTCGTCTCCTTTCAGAGTCAAAGTCCAGAGCTCTTGCTCCATCCTTTGGATTTCTCAGTTGCTGGGCAGTATTCAGTAGTCATCATCGTCTTGAATTTAGTATGGCAATAATGGTTAGCATTTGACGAGCCCTTAGAGTGTGCACGTTCATTCCACCATGTTAACGCAGACCCTCGAAAGTACTAAGCAGCAAACATACCTTATCTTCTTCGCACCACTTGCAAGTTTCAAACACTTGCTCAACCTTTTTATACCAACCACCTTAAACCACATCTACTCCTCCCGTTCCATTAAAAGTGTAGGTTTTTCCATTAATAAAAGTCTAGTAGACGATACAAACGTTGCACATTCATAGTTCCTCCAGCATTCAGGGTTTCTCCTGTACTCTCCGAGACTATCTAGGTTATCCCTTAGAATTTTTGTATTCTTCAATAGCTTTAGCCAACGCTTTTCCTCGAACCTCTTATAGATTTTTTTTATAATCTTTCTGGGCGGCATAGATCTCTCGGTTCAATATTACAACGTCAAAATTTGGTAAGGATGTGTAAGAGTACATTAGTCGAGGTATATGATACAAAAAAACCGAGAAAATAATAATTTATAAATAATCATGAATTAATCAGATTGGTCTATATTTATATAATCGACGTCTACGAATATGAATAGTAATATGCTTAAAAGTAGACATGAAGATCGATTTAAACATGTATTTATATATAAATTATATAATACAACAATGATAATCGAAAAGAGTAAGTAAAGATAGGGATTGCTTTGCCGCGCAGATATAGATCAGCGATGAAGATTTGTATTTTTAAAAATGAAAGAACAAGAAAATCTAGTAAAAATTTTGGTTATAGCTATGTTTTGAAAATGACCCAGCTTCCTATAACCTTGGCTCTTGATACAATCTGTAAACCCCTCAAATTCTGGTACTGCAGCGGCAATGGTAACAATGGGGGTGCTACGTCAAAGCACCAACAATCAAGGATGATAGGATAAGGACATTAAATGGAGTTTTTTAAGATAAGATTTAATGCGATGCATAGCAAAATATCAATAGTTCATACTTAGGTCCCATATGTTTTAAACGTGTTAAATACATTTCAATTACGTTTTTTAATTAAACAAAAGCTTCGTAATTCCAAAAGATGGCATGTTTTTATAAATAAAAGTTGCATTGATTTTAAATAAACACATAATCCATCTTCATTGATATCCATCACGGCTCCCATCCATGCTTATACCTTAGGACCTGAAATTAAACATGCTAAAAGCTAACACAAAGGTTGAGTGAATTCATAGGTTTGTCTGTAAAAGTGTGGATCACAATATTTAAGTAATGGTAGACTATGAAACAAATTCAGTAGTCCAAAACATGTTTTATTGCGCTAAGCTCATGACCCCGAAGCATTAACTGTCTGTCTGCCCCAAATAGGTAGGGTGTCTTCCAAAACAGCCTACAGTTATAACACCCTGTGTTTTCAAGTCATTGACGACGTCAACAAATCCGCAATGTACTTTTTGTAATGTACGTGTTCACTTTAAATCATAAGCGATAGGTTAAATCGCGTACGCCAAAAATTAGCGTTCAATGTAAACGGGCATCAAACAATTAAATGTTTACATCAATCAAGGGTTATATAATTATTTTGAGAATAATTATTAACTTTGTTCATTTTATTTTTATCGGATACGTTAAGTGTATACGTTTCGCGATAAATTGCGTTTAGGCACTCCCGGAACCACCAAAACTTTCCTACGCTTCAACAAATACCCACTTTTATACCCAATACATAGAAATTACAAAATATATCATGTATATCTTGCTTATGCCAAAATTCTTGCCATAGATACAAAG